>CDFB01034519.1:0-16854 GCA_000826425.1 Acanthamoeba lugdunensis | reverse complement strand
CAACCATGAACGTGGAGCTCGGAAGAAACAGACTGCGCGGCATCCTGCACCTGCCCAGCCCAACGGCCGCTGCCCGATTCGCAAGCGGCGTGCTGATGGTGGCCGGCGCCGGCGGTGGGCTGCAGGGTCCGTCCGGAATCTACACGACGCTCAGCCGCAAGCTGCAGAAGAGCGGCGTGCTCGCGCTGCGGCTCGACTACCGCCGGCCCAACCAACTCTCCATGTGCGTCGATGACGTCCACGATGCCATTCGCGAGCTCAACACCCAGTACGGCGTCGAGCGAGTAGTCCTCGTTGGTATGTTGCGCTCCCTCGCTCACTCCTCACGACTGCAGCTAATCATCAAATTCTAGGCTGGTCTTTTGGCGGTGCGGTTGTGATCACTGCGGGCGCGCAGAGCGACAAGGTGATCGGCGTGAGCACGGTGGCATCGCAAACCTACGGCACGGATGCGGTGAGCGATCTCGCGCCGCGCTCACTGATGCTGCTGCATGGGACTGCGGACACCTGCCTCAGCGCCAACTGCTCGAAACAGCTCTACCGGCGGGCCAAGGAGCCCCGGAAAATCATCCTGTTCGAGGGCGACGACCACAGCCTCTCGCGCCACTACGACAAGGCCGAAAGCGCGATCTACGACTTCTCCATCAGCCTGTTCAACTCGTGGGGCCGCGAAGGGGAGCAGCAGCAAGACGAAGCCGCTTCCTCGACCACTTCATCATCAAGCACCGAGAAGCGAAAGCACTCGCTGGGCGGAGGTAATGCGGGCATCATCTAGATGGAAAGAGAAGGTGGTTAGGGTGGGATGTGCGCTGAGTGTCAATCGCTTCAGAACACCGAGCGCCTTAGACACCATCGAGGAGAAGGAATCGGAAAGCTATCAGTCTTCATGACCCTAACTAACTTTTTATCTGTTCTTCTTTTCGCCAATGACACTGCAGGCTCCTCATCAACAACACCTGTCTCCAGCATGACATCCGGCGTTACGTTCGTCTCCCAAAACAAGAAACCGGTGAAGATCGGGTCGCTTCTGGGTAGTTTGCTCGGGCGAAAGAGAAGGGGGTGCGTGCTAACTCTTCACTCCGTGATGTTGTCGTTCGTGGTTCTCACCATTCATCTACCCGCCTCACACAGGTGCAGCGTGCTCCACATGGGGACGAGCCCCTTGCTTTACCAGCGAGACCAGCCACTTCTGACGGACGACGTCGTGCGATAGCCGCAAGCCATGAAATATTTCAGATCATCAGCAGACAACTACTATGTAAGTAAGTGTAGCAACATGCAGACGCGTGTAAACATAAAGAGACGGCCGACAAATCATAACTAAAAAGGGAGAAAGAGATCACTGGCTCTTCTCGGCGTTGTCGCCAATGCTGATCGCCTGCTGGAGTGCGAGGGAACCGCGCCTGAGCCGGGCAATACGTTCCGTTCCCCTTTCAAGGCTCTCCATGTATCTAGAATAAGAGGATAGTGGTGAGACAGTTCCCGCGCCCGACACATACAACTGAAGTGCAAGTCAGTAGGTGTGGATGGTGCACCTGGTGCTGAAGACTTCAAAGTAGTAGTTGGCGCCGTTCCACGCCGACAAAATGCACATGCCCGCTGAGCCGAGACGGGAGAGAGTAAGTCGAGCAGGGTGATGCAGGGGGAGAGCCACCAGAGAGAGGCGCTGTACCGATGAGGATCGTGTGCGCCCAGAAGTATCTGAGGAACAGCACCGAGGGCAGCATGGTCACAATCGTGTAGAGCAGCTGGTAGCCTGCATACATTCGCGCTCGCTCGCGTGAGTACTGGGCGCATATGTTTGCTCCGAAGCCACTGAAAACACGAGCGTGAGAGGCGCACCAACAAATGCGGCGAGCCTACGACTGGGGCTGGCCTTCTTGATGAGCTTGCCGATGCCGCCCTTGTCCATACTGCTGAACCAACGGAACGTGGTTTGGTAGTCCTGCTCTTCAACCTTCTTAGCCGAGATGACTGAACAAGCGAACGAGAGGGAGAGAGAAGAGAGCGCACTCACGTCAGTCTTATCAATTGACACACAAAGGTCAAGTGCCGCACAGACTTATAACTACCTTGAACCTTGATCAGGTAGAGGACTTGCCAAATCAGATAGGGAATGATGGGCAGGAAGACCATCTGAGCGAAGGTGGCGTCCTTCCCGCGGAGTGTCTCATACGTGGCAAGACTGTCGCACACACCCCGGCAACCAGTGAGTTGTTGCACGCACGCACACGAGTCGAGCTCGAGGGAGTCGTAGACGTCACCTGTCGGGGTCTTCGTCGAGCCACCTGAGAGCGTAGAGCAGGATATTGGGCGTGAGATGAATGAACAAGGACGTAGTTTTGTCGAGCGAGTGGAAGACGAGACTGTTCCGCCACGCCAGCACCGACCACGCCAATGGGCCTTGATGGCGACGAAAGAGTCAGATGATGAACCGGTTGTGGCCCAAGGAGCGAAGAAGAGGAGGACGAGGAGCTACCGGTGCAGAAGGCAAAGCAGATGATAAACATGGTCTCGCTCTTCGGGAAGAAGTGGATGTAGAGCAGGACGAAGATGTTCGCGTAGTAGCAGAAGTCGAACAGGAAGTAGTGGTACTTCTTGCCTCTGTGATCCGACAGAAGAACGAAAAGCAGTGGTTCAGTCGTGCGCAGGGGGTCGTTGGCCGGGAAGCAAGAAGGGTGCGACCAAACGGCCGGCGAAGTTGGGCTGATACGTACTTGAAGACATACCAACGGATGGTGAGCAGGAGAAGCGCCTTAAGCGTGTAGTAGATAGGGACCCACTCCGGGTTACGGCCCAACAGGAGGAACGTCAACGCCACATTGGTGACACCTTTGATGGGGGAGCCGTCGTCGCTGCCGTGTTAGCCGCACAGCCCGTCACACAACCCGAACGAGAAAGAGGAGAAAGAACGAAAGCGAAAAGAAAAGCGAAGCCAAAGAACGAAGGGAAAAGAAGGTCTAAGAAGAGAGAAGCGTGCGGTACCGGCGACGAAGGAGAACTTGTCTCGGGTTTTGATGAAGGGGGCGCGCTGCATGCCGTCCTTGACGCTCTTCAAGCGGGTCTCGAGTTTGTGCGCGAGCTTCTCGCGGTGGCTGTCCATCTTCTCCTTGAAACCGACAGGGAGAGACTGCAGGGCGTCGGCCAGCGCGTCGAGCTCCCGCATCAGCGCCAGATTAGCGTCCACGAAGGCATCGTTGGTGTCCTCGCTGACCGTTGACGGATTCTCTTCGCGCAGCTCTTCTACCTGCTCATCTCCTCTTGTATTGTTCTTATCGACCTTTTTGTGGTCCATCTTGTGCAATCTTCCTTCACAGGGCACTACAGTGTGAGACGTGGCTCAAAGCAAATTTATGGCGTATGCCAAGAACTGCACAGCTGCTCCAGCGTGCGTGCGTGGGAGCTCATTGCCTGAACCGCTTAGATTCCCTTCACGTCTCGTCCTTCTCTCCTTCTTCGTCAGCATCATTTCCATCTCATTTCTTTCGTCATTTCCTTTTTCCACTGACCTGCATCCCGCCACATCATCACACGCGTCCCGATTCTTGCAATCAAACCTCACAACGATGCACAGGGCATCCCTTCGTCTCGGGGCGAGCAGATCAGGTTTGCACACGACGCTGCGTACGGCAAGCTTCGACACTGCATCACAAATGCTCATTTCCAGGAAAATCAGCACCTCTGCATCGCGCACAGCGCTGTCCCACGCCCCCTCACTTCGCACCCCCTCCACTTGCCGTCTCCTTCTCACCTCCACTCGTCTGCCACGGCAACAGCCCCTCTCCAAATCACAAATCGCAATTTTGCCCTCTTCGCGCGGCCGCGGATACGCCAGCAGTCGGAACAACAAAGAGAATGAAGGCCCGATCGTGAAGGATGCCGACGGTGCAGGAAGCGGCTCTCGACGAAGGGTGGAGGTCAATTTGGCCGAATCGGTGGATCAGGTGGCCCTGGGCTACCTCAAGAAGTACGGTAGGAAGGTGGCCATCGATTGGCCCATCCAGGGCCTCAAGTACGGCGCCCTAGGAGCCCTCGCCCTCGGTACGACCTTCATCTCCTGAATGCAGTGTAGTATAAAGCATTGCTGCTGGCTATACTCATTCTTGGGGTGGGCAACGTAACAGGCGGCGCCGGCGTCGTGGCAGCTTCGGCATTGGCACAGAAGGCGCGATCGCTGTTCGGTGGACGGGAGGTGGCCTCGTACGATCCATCAGCAGCCGCGGCCAAAAAGAAGGAGGGCAACTTCTTCTCGCGTATGCTGCAGAGCCACATTCAAGAGACACTGGCCCACGAGGTGTCACGCACCATGAGCCTCTTGGCTGCCATCAATGAGGCGTCGCGACTGCGACACGGTACGACACCTGCTAGCGAGCCTCTCTTCTCTCTCTCTCTCTCTACAGCGTTGCAGCTGCACTTTGCCCTTCTCACACTTGTGTTGTTTTCATTCGTGCCTCCCCATTCAACATGATCGGGACAGAGATGGGTGGCGATGTGATGATCGACATGGAGAAGGCGATGGACAGAGGAGAGTATCTGAACCCGAAGATTGCCGACCAGCATCCACGGTTCGAGATGAAGACCGTGCGGACATGGGAGTATGATGAACATTGGCTCGTCTCCGCGACCGGTAGGCAGGCCTGCCCTATGCCCGTGTTGTGCCCAAGCCTCCGCCAGCGAGAGCTAACTGATTGGCTTGTGGTCTCGCCGCGAGCAGGTAGGCGAGCTCGCATCTGTGTGCAGGGGTACCTGGACGAGAAGGACGACCTGGACCGAGAAGTAGAAGAGAAGGCGGAGAGGAGGAAACGAGCCAAGGAAAGGAAGAAGATGGGGCTCAAGCCCGAGGAGGAGGACAACAAGCAGGCGGAGAAGACGTTCAACTGGCACTTCGTACACATCTCCGTCTTCTTCGACAACGACAGCCGACAGCTCATCCTGACCCACGATGGTAAGAATGTCCTACCCATCACTCACTTGTAGTCCTAGATCGTCGTTTCTATCGCTAACGTGTGATGTACAGCGGAAGCGGGGGAGGACCTGATCGTCCTGCCCGACGCCGAGTGGCCCGGCCAGGAGCGGTCCGGGCGCGGCGCTCCCCACGGGGCGAGCGCCGCCGACGTGGATGACGCGTGGTCCGACGAAGAAGACGAGGACGCCGACGTTCTGCGACAGAGAAGACCCAAAGCGCCGCAGTTCATCGATGCCGAGGTCGTTCAGCCGAAGGCGGCCAACAAGAACAACAAGAAGCGGTGACCGCAAACGGAATGCAAAGAATGAGGTCGCAAGCTTTTTCTTTTTCCTTTTTTTTTTGGTTTCATTTTACATCTCTCGGCGCGGGCTGGAAGGTTCTTGCAGGTGGGCGCTCGCCCACTAATCTTGATTCGACGGGGGTGTTTCTGCATCGCCTTTGCTTGGGTCAAGAAGAGTGATATCTTCATCATCTTGGATTAATTTGCATGCCCCCCATTCGGCCGAAGCCTGCCGAAGGCGGCTGGTGGGCCGTTGTGCAAGACCTCAAAGATGGCAACTTCGCTCTCGAGACAATCTCCTTCGGTTTGTTCAAGGTCATCACCGGCACCAACAGCAGCCCCCCATTCCGAATCATCCTCTGCGGCTCCAATTACGAGATTGCCCGCGCGTGGACGAAAGAGGAGGCCCTGCAGGACTGGGGCTGGGCGCAAGCCAAGTACGAGGAGGAGGTGCACCTGGTAGGTTCCACCAAGTTCTCGGATCACCACTTCCTGGCCCTCTTCGAAGCGCTCTGGCAGCACGACCACCCAGAAGACGCCCCGCAAGACACCAAGAAGGAGGCAGTCTTCTGCCCTGAGCTGTTCGATGGTACGTACGCGGGCCACGAGTGCTCTCAATCATGCACACCTCCTCACCAGCTACGTCCACGTGTGCAGCTTTGCAACAGAGCAAACGGGCAGTTGTGGCGAAGCTGATCTCGACCAAGGGGCCAGGCATTCTGCACTCGCCCAATCGACTGGGCGAGCTTCCGCTCCACTTCTGCGTATCGCACGGTAACGTGGACCTCACTCGGTTCCTCCTTTCGAAAGGCGCCGATCTCAACGCAAAGGACAAGACCGGCTGGACGCCCCTCCACGTACGCGTTTTCACAATCTCGCAGCTGCTTTGCGTGGTGTGTGTATCAGCTCACCCGGCCTCTACCACGCAGATTGCTTGCCATTCTGGGGACCTCCGCATGTGCGAGTTCTTGCTGAGGCAAGAGGGCATCGGCGTGATGGTCATTTCCTGCGACAACACGCTTCCGTTGCACTACCTTGTCTCTCACTCCTTCGAAGCTGAGGAGGTACGTTCAACGCCCACGGCACACGTCGGGCGCAACGCTCAGCTGATGATAACACACACACACACACACACTAGGCTCAGTTGCGATCGGTCCTGGCTATGATGGTGGCCAATGGCGCTTCAGTGAACTCGCAGACAGCACAGGGAACCACCCCCCTGATGAGGTACCGGTTTACGCGCCACTCGAAACTCCAGAGATGACAGTTTCCCTAACGATCGTCATCATCGCCCAGGGCATCAATCAAGCGCAACTTGATTGGCGTCCTCTTTCTGTTGAGCCACGGCGCGGACATAAACCTCTGCGACAAGTACGTACTGGTCACGCTTCTTCTGCTCCTCGCGGGTGAGCTTGCAGCACAGTTGCTGATCCATCTTCCACTGTGCAGGACCGGAGAAACGGCGCTGCACTACGCAGTGCGAAGCGGTGACAAAAAGGTCGTGAGCATGCTAGTCGACCGAGGGATCAACATTCACTTATCGGGTATGTTATTAGTACCCAATGCTCCATATGCTATGATGTTGATGCTCAATCTTTTATTGCAGGCGATCAAGGAACCGCGCGTGAAGTAGCCATGCGCATGAACAGACACGACCTGGTCAAGATTATGGACGTTGGCCTCATGATGAACCCAACCGCCAGGTACACTCGCCTCCCCTCCTAAAGGCCATATGGCTGCTAACCTTTTCCCCGGTGGTACCACGTGGACTGTAGCGGGTTTGCGTCACCTTCCATGGCGCCGCGAGTGTCGACCGAAGTCGAAGATTTAACTGCCAGCACGGGCGACGATGAAGAAGAGGAGCAAAGTGACAGTGATGGAGAAGGCAGTGTGCGTTGGCCATCATCGCAGCCTCTTTGGACTGCAACGCACATTCACTCACGTATCCTTCATGCTAATTCTTATGTTCAGCGCGGACGTCGAAAGACCTTGAGCGAGATCAACCGTCGAGCGATAGACGACCTCTCGCAACTGGCGATTGCCTCATCTCCCGGACACCGGGCTCGCTCGCCTTCGGTCGGCTCCTGCATGGAGACCTATGGGCTCGCCAACGCCAAACAACTTCGAGAACCCGCCGTCGAGCCCAAGCTCGAAGATAGCAACCTGAAGCCGATTGTATTCGGTACGTGGTGTCTTCACTTGTCGCTGTTGCTGGCCAAGGGGGTAGTCAATGACCTGTGATCCATTTTATCGCTTTCTGCACCTAGAGCTCGATCAACCAGCACACCTGTTCAGGCTCACGCGTTACAGCAAACTGACGTCGTGCGATTACTGCAAGGGCTACATCATTTCCATCGTGGCCAAGGACAACTACATGTGTGATGGTACTCACGCCTTCTCGGGAGTGTTGCCTTTCGCAAGTCACGATGCGATGTGATGGCCACCGCTTACACTTCTCACCAACCTCTCTGTGTGCCACGTCCATCAGTATGCGGTTACGTCGTGCACAAGAAGTGCAGGAAGTTTGCGCTGTTCACCTGCAAATGCGAGGACAGGCCGGATCGGGAGTTCTACAACATCGAGCACCACGCGCCGCAAACCAACCCGCTCAACATGTCGGCGCCCGCCAAGCCGGCCCGGGACGAGCTCAAGATGGCCTACTCGGTGCAGATGGACCTCCCGGCCCGCATCAACGAGAGCCGGAAGCGGGAGTCGGTCTCGGACGAGTACCCCATCCTTCGTACAATGCGGCCAACCGCACCGCAGGCCTCGTCACTTGCGAACCACACGCAGCCCAGTGCGAGTGACCACATCGGGCGGCGACGCATGCCGTCGCCCCCGTCCGAATTCTCGTTCCCACGCAACCACCCGCTACCGAGCCTGCCGCCCCTTGCGAAGTCTGGCGTCGCTGCCAGCAATTCGAGTTCGCTGATCACCGCCGCCCTGCAATCCCTGTCGCCGCGGTCTCAGCCGGCGCGCCAAGTGCTGGCGTCTCTGCACGAGGAACTCACGGTGGACAGTGTGAGGCACGATTCGCCCAGAAGCCGGATCATCAAGCAGGGCGACGGAGACGGAGACGACAACGAACAAACCGTCGTGACTAAAACAACGACGACAACAGCGACGATCGTTCAGTCGGCCAGTCCCGGCGCGAACATGAGACTTCAAGCGTCGGGCAATTGGATCAACCGAACACCGCAGGACGACATCCGACGACGCGAAGCCCGCTTCACGCGCAGACTCACACAGATCGGGGAGAGGATGAGCCTTTCCACCGATGGGAGCATCGGCATCGGCAGACGCAAGAAAAAGGCCAAGAAAAAGAAGCCCCTGCGCTTCTCCACCGCGGAGCTGGAGAAAATCTTCGACCAGTTCAACGAGATCGACGCCAATCAAGTGGGCATCATCAACCAAGCGCAGCTGGGTATGTTGATTGTTCTTCTTGAACAGCGAACCCTCACCCACGAGCTCTTGCTGCTCACTCACTCTACTCTTCTCACTCGTATAGGTGGTAGTCTTGGTGTGCTTATGAGCACGCCGGGCGTGACGGGCCTGCTGTTCAACGCGTTCGACCCGGAGAAGACGAACCGGGTTGACATCAAGATGTACGTCACCGGGATGGGTGTCATGATGAAAGGTCTCCTGGACGAAGGCCTCGAGTGTACGTAGTGATTCGCTTACACGTGGTGCCTGCCTGCCCGCCCGCCAGCCCGTGTACTGACACCGGTATTCGCTGCAGATGCGTTCAAGATGATCGATGTGGACGGCAACGAGTATATCGATCGGTTTGAGCTTCAGCTCTTGGTCGATGCTGTCTATCGAGCCATGGAGGCTGTGGACATCAAGCTACCTGATGACTCCAAGACGTTTGCCGATAAGATCATCCTTCTCATGGCCGACGTCTCCGGCAAGATAACGCTGCAGCAGTACAAGTCCTGCGTCAGCAAGAACACGCTCTTCTTCCAGAGCCTTGGCCTCATTTTCGATACCGGTACGTGTGCGTGCCGACATGTTCTGGTGCACCGCACGCCGCACATGTGCGCACGACATCGCGCGCAGGTATTTAATGACATTCTTTGGTGGCAGATACGGAGTTCGAGTTCCTGAAGACGCTGTCAAGTCGACCAAAGAAGGAACTCTCGATCACTTTCGGTCACAAAGATTGGAGTATGGTGCAGAACATGATGCTCGGAATCCGTCGATCGGTACACTACTCATTGCTCCAGCTGCCGCGCCGCAACAAACTGACCAACACGTCGTACGATGGTGTAACGTTCGCGCAGGTTTCGGAGACGACAGCCCTTCCAGCACGAGAGGTTACCAGCAGGGACAGTGAACTGGCAGTAGAGTACAAGCTAGCGCAGTACGCTCCTCGCATACCAGAGCTGTCTTTACACGAGCTTCACACCAACTCAACTTTCATCTCTCTCCCTCCCTCCCTCCCGTTGTCAGTGAGCCCGGCACGCCGCCATGGATTTTCAAGGACTACTGCCCGATGGTCTTCCGAAAGATTCGCGAAACCTTTGATTGCGACGCGCGTCTGTACATGGTACGCTCTAAGCGTCACAAGTCCTGCACAAGTCAGAGACGAGCAGCTTCATTGACTCACGCAACCACACAGTTTTGTTTGGGTCCCGAGAAGATCTTGGGCAACGCCCTGTTCCTGGGCAACCTGTGCGCGTTGTGCGAGGTGGTATCCACGGCGCGCAGTGGCTCGTTCTTTTTCAAGTCCAACGACGGCCGCTTCTTCATCAAGACCCTTCCGCCGGACGAGTTCCTCTTCCTCCAACGAATCCTTCCCAGCTATTACGAGGTGCGTATCTCACCTCTCTCTCTCTCTCTCTCGTGATACTAACTTCTCAACCTCTCGTAATATGTACTGACTGAGTGACATCACCTCATCAGTATATCGCCAGCAACCCGAACACCCTGTTGACTCGGTTCTATGGCATGTATTCCATGCGCCAGGTATGTTGTCTTGTCATCACCACCACCACTTTACTCGGAGAGTAACGTCAGTGCCGATCGACTCTGGCAGGGCAAAAACTCGGAGATCAATTTTGTGGTGATGGAGAACGTGTTCCATCCCGAGGTGCCGATCGACGAGCAGTATGACCTCAAGGTGAGTCTCTCCTCTCTGTGTGCTCCCCAGCCACATTCTGGTGTGCTCGGTCAATCCAAAACGTTACATTGTATTGATGCGTACCACTCTGCGCCCAGGGCTCGACGATCGACCGGTTGGTGGCGGTGGAAGAGGGCAAGTTCAACCCTTCGATCGCGCTCAAGGACATGAATTTCAAGCGGCAGCTCAAGATCGGGGGGTCGCTGAAGGCGCTGCTGATGGAGCAGGTGGAGAAGGACACACGGGTACGGTGCCTTCGTCTTCCTCTTCCTCTTCGTTCGTCATGACACCACCAGAAAGCAAAACAAACTGACCGCACTCCCCCCTCCCTTCAGTGGATGGCCAATCTGAACATATGCGATTACAGTTTTCTGGTGGGAATCCACTCGCTGGCGAGCGACGATTCAATGGTCGTCCAGTCTCCCGCCACGCGACGGTAATCTCTCCCTTCTTGCTGGATACACCCAGAGCTCTTGGCGGTGGTGCTGATGTTGACGGCGGCGTGCAGGAAACTCAACACGGACCCATCGGCGTTCAAAAGCTTCATGGGCGGCGTGCTGTCGGCGGACGGGGAGGAGATCTACTACATCGCCGTCATCGACATACTCACCCAATACGTCTTCAAGAAGAAGGGCGAGCGCTTGCTCAAGTCTTTTATCCACGATGCCGTACGCTCCCCCTTGCTTGATCTCGTGTGTGTGTGTGCGCGCGTGCGTGTGCGTGGTTAGTGGCTATGTGACTGACTCTGACTCCGGGCAGGATCAAATATCGGCGATGCCTCCCAAACCCTACCAGCTGCGCTTCCAAAAGTATGTAAATAGCATCGTCGCCTGATGCTCGACGCCGACACGCACGAGAAGGAAGAGGCAGCAGGAGCTCGTTGGAATGTACAATACCCACGACATAACAAACTTTGGTACTGCTGCACCAACTCCACGCTCGCTCAAGAAGCCGTGAGGCGTTGTGAAATCACGTTGTGGGCTCGAGGGACAGAAGGGAAAGGGACGCAGTGATCTGTCAAAGGTGTGATGGGCAAAGAGTAACGAGGAAGAGCACAACATGGTGGAGAAGGCGCGGGAGAGGTGCAGATGCTGGATACGGCCATACTGCGCAGAAAGCACCGCTTCCCATCCGAACAGCGAAGTTAAACTGCGCCAGGCGGTGTTAGTACTGGGGTGGGCGACCACCCGGGAATCCACCGTGCCGTATCCTTTTTTGCCTCAGAGCTGCGAGGTCCTTCTTTTGGCCACCCCTCGCTCTCACGATTGATCATCAGAAGGTTCGACCGAACAGAAGATCATACACATTGATTGGGTGCATTTGGTCCAAAAAGGAAAAATAAGATAGATAAAGGAGCACCTGCATTGGCCCGATAATTCGGCCTCTTCCAGCCACATGGCTGCCCACCCAGCGGGGGAGAAATCAACCCACATGCTGACGGGTCCTTATAAATACAACCCATGGGCAACGCCATCACGCACCTCATTCATCTCCACTCCTCGCCTCGCCGCAACTTCGCCAACGCCAACCACATCATAATGTACTTCACCACCTTCGGCCATCGTTGATCGCGGCCAAGCTGGCGTGTTGACCGTGTCTGTCCCCCACACAGGAAGAAGATCTTTGCTCTGCTCGTTCTTGCTTGCCTTGTGGCCGCCGCCATGGGCGCCGGGACGAATGTCGTCAGCTCGGGTAACGTCGTAACCGCTCCCGTTTCCACTGTCAACACCGGTACATCTGCCACTTGCCCTTGTAGCGGGATCTGTCTTCTTTACTTAATCTTTGGGTGATGATGGTGACTGCAGCCAAGACAGTGACTGTGGGCACCACCGCCACCAACACCGCCGCGGTCTCCGGCATCTTCGCATCCGACAACGTTGTCTTCCTGGTACACTCTAACACACGTCGCAGTGCCTTTCCATTTCCCATCGGACTCACGCATCTTATTCCTCTCTTCAGTCCTCTTCCGCCGCGTTGGTGCCCTTCAAGTTCTTCTGACCGCTGTGATCAACTTCGGCCCGCGGCACTTCCAAATAAACACATTTCAAATCTCAGATTCTACTGAAACTTGAAACCGAAACCGAAACCGAAACCGAAACCGAAACCGAAACCGAAACCGAAACCGAAACCGAAAAATGAAATAAGTGGTACCACCAAAACAAACACGGTGGACCGGTCTTGCCGGAAGAAGGAGCTGCAGCCATGCGAGGCCTCCGTTTTATGTCAGCTCAGGCTGTGGGCATATTGGTGCTCGTCGTTGTCATGCTCGTTACTGGCTCCGTCAACACCCTTTCCAAGGTGCCAATTCATCATTAAAAAAAAATCAATTTAATCTGTCTTCATTCCTTACATCCGCCATGTTTGGTGATGTGCAGAAATGGCAGAACCAGCAAACCAGCCATGGCCTCTCCGGCGAGGACAAGCCCTTCTCCTTCCCCTGGTACGAGACCTATGCGACCACGTTTTGTGGGGAATACCCGGCTCGAGTAGTGGTCGCTTCTGTGCTTCGGGTTCTTCCGGGTGCACACGCACGCGCACACAACGAAGCGACGCGATGCTCAGTTCTGTTTGCATTCACTCACAACGCAATGCGTGATGCCTGTGGCACAGGACACAGACGCTGTTCATGTTTGCCGGCGAGGCGCTGTGTGCGATCGTCTACGTCTTGATGCGGGTCTATCAGACCAAGTGCCGACCCGCAGGGTACGAAAACCGGTATCAGCGCATCTCCATCGAGGAGCAGGACGAAGATGAGGACGACAAGCACAACCCGAGCCGGCTGACTATCAACGTCACCACCGCCGATGAACCCGCGCCAGCGCAGGTGCGCCATCTGCTCGTGTTGTTCCTCGTGTGCGCCACGCGTGGTGTCTGACCTGCAGCGGTGCTCACCACAGCAAGACCCCTGGTATGCGCCATTCTACTTCCTCCTGACGTGCTGCTTCGACGTTATTGGCACCACGCTGGGCGGCATTGGTTTGCTCGTACGTTGGATCTCTGCTGATTGTAGTGGTGTTATAGGCTTGACTCTGATGCTCCTCCCACAACCCTTTTTTTTTTTTTTTGCTGGTAGTACACCTACGCCAGCGTGTTCCAAATGCTGCGAGGCAGCATCATCGTCTTCTCTGGCATCCTCTCCGTGCTCTTCCTCAAACGGTGCGCGCTGATTGCATACATCGACACCCCCAAGGCCAGAAGAACTGCTCACTTGGCGAACTTTTTGGGTGGTCGTTGAATCGTCAACACAACCAGGAAGCTCTACGTCTACAACTGGCTGGGGATCACCATCACCACGGTGGGACTCGCGTGCGTGGGCATCGCCTCTGTCATTTCCGATTCAGGTCCGTTGCGCCTCGGCCTCGGCCTCGGCCTCACCCAGCTCGTCTCGACTGAACCTGGCCTTGGCCTCTTGCCGGCCTACAGGCGGCAGGGACATCAAGGAAGTGATCCTGGGCGACGTTTTGATCATTTTGGGACAGCTCTCCAACGCCATTCAGATGATCATCGAAGAGATCTTCCTCAAGAGGCGAAATGTACGTCGCCTCCGTCTTGTCCCCCTCACCGTCCGCAACTAACCCCAATTTTTTCTCCTTCGCCTTCGGTCTGTCGTTGCTGGCGCAGTACCACGCCCTGGTGGTGGTCGGGTGCGTTCTGTTTCGCTTTCTTTTCGTCTTTGTCTTGGTTCTATCAGAGCTGAACGGCGTTTCGTTTTCGTGACCGCCACAGCGGTGAGGGTCTGTGGGGCGTGCTCCTGATGGCCGTGGCGGTGCTGCCCATCTGCTACCTCATTCCCGGCTCCGATGGCGGAAGCTACGAAAACGCTGTCGACGGGTTCGTGATGATCGGGAACAACATGACCCTCCTGGGCCTCGTACTCCTCTACTGGCTCTCCATCGCCTTCTACAACTTCACCTCCCTCTCCGTGGCCAAGAGCCTGACCACCGGTACTAGCTCCGCCCCCCCCCTCACCCCCCCCAAACATTTGATTGCCAGAGAGCAAGCACTGACATGCCAATCACGTTCGCCTGCGCAGTGCACCGAACGTTCATCGACGCCTGCCGAACGCTATGCGTACGCTCCACTGCCAGCCGCTACTGAATGGTGGCAGTACCCAAATCTAGGCTCACGCTTGCCCCTTATTCAATGTTTACGTTCAGGTGTGGGGCATCCAGCTGGTCATCTACTACGCCTTCAACCACACGTCGCTCGGCGAAGGGTACTCTTGTGCACCCCCTCTTGGAGATGAGCAGCCAAAAGAGGTCAACTCATTTTTCGCGCTGCTGTTCAGGTGGGGTCACTACTCCTACATCCAGCTCATCGGGTTCGTGCTGCTCATCAGCGGCACCCTCGTCTACAACTCTGTGGTCAAGCTCCCGTTCCTCTACTACCCCACCAAGGAGGACAGGCACTGAACAGCCCACGCAACGGACACGAAAATGTTTATTATTTTATTTATTATTTTACGTCACATTCCGCGCATTGTTGGTCGGCGGAAAAAGAGCGAAGAAAGAGAGAAAGCGAAAAGAAAGCGAGGCGTGGACGCCTTTTCGGCCAACAACACAACAAGACCCGGCCCTGTCCGCGTTATTTCTGTCTCGTACCGCACAGTACTGTATTTTTGGTGGTGTGGCTCACAAACAGACAACACAGAAGTAGAACACAAGCAGGCACCGTGGTTAAAAGAAGACACCACCAACACACAACATGGCATCATCGAGTTCGCCCTGGCAGAGGTTTCTGCGCGACCTCAAGATAGAGGACATGCTCGGCGCTGGACCCACGGAAGAGCTGAAGGTGGACATGCTCAACCGCATCATCTTCCTCAAGTGCGCCTTTCATCGCCCCCTGTTGCACCACTCGCTTGCAAGCACCAACATTTCGTGTGCTGGTGGTTTGGTGGTCTTTGCAGCAAAGACGAGACGGTCAAGGACGCCATCGACTTGCTCACCAGGAACAAGATCATCTCCGCACCCGTCTACGACGATGACGCCAACCAGTACCACACCAACTCTCGACACTCGACTGTTGATTTCGTTGCTGTTCTGCTTTTCACCGTCACCACGTTGTTGCTCCTCCAGGTTCATCGGGTTCGTGGACATGCTCGACCTGGCCACGCTGTGCGTGGAGCACCTCAGCACTGCTGTACGTGCTCTCTCTTCTCTCTTCTGCGTGTCGCAACGTCAACCAAAACCACATCTCCCCTGTAGCAGGGGAAGCCGCTCACACAGGAGGAGTTCGAACGTCTGCCCATCTGCTCGGTCATCGATCTCTCGGTACGGCCACCGGTGACCACTGTCGGCAGTAGCTTCTGCTGATGCGCGTGGCAGGGACGTAACTCGTGGCTGCCTCTCGATCGCGCCGCTCCGCTGGGAGAGCTCTTCGCTGCCCTCTCCAAGTCCGACGTTCACCGCGTCCCGATCGTCGACTCCAAAGGTGCCTAGTGCTTCTCTCTCCCCGCGCGCAGCTGTGACCGCTGTGGGCTCAACTTTGTGTGGGTCGCAGAGCGGGAGCCGGAGAAGAAGGTGCTCGCCATCATCACGCAGGCCGAAGTAATCCGTTGGCTGTGGGTCAGGTACGTTGCACGGCTTTGGAGACATGACAGTGATGGTTGATGGTGACGATGACAATGGTGACTGCCGCTGCAGTCGCTCGTCGCCCGGCTTCCCGACCGCGGCGCTGGCGATGAAGATCAAAGATATGTCAACGGCGGCCGTCCACGAATTCGCGGCCCAGCGCGAACTGGTTCTGATCGAAGAGAAGCACACCGTCATCGCGGCGTTGCGCAAGATTGTCGAAAAGAGAGTCAACGGCCTCGGCGTCGTACGATGCCCCCCCTTCCGATCTTTTCTTCCTCGCTTTTCGTTCTTGTGCGACGTCGTCTTCGTTCTTTTGCTTTTGCAGGTGTCGGAGTCGGGCGAGCTGGTCGGGAATGTGAGCGCGACGGACGTGAGAGTGGCGGCCGCCACCGGGTGGCAGGAGCTGACGGCCCTCCTCGCCAAGCCGCTCCACGACTTCATCAAGTTCAAGGCCTCGCTCATGCTCACCATCAACGAGCGCGCTTCGCACCCGCGGCCCATCACCGGTACCTGACAACATTGGTTCCCGCCTCGACGCAGCTCTTAACCGCGGCGCCTGCCGTGTGACAGTGACGCCGGAGGACAAGCTGGAGACCGCGCTCGAGAAGCTGGCGGTGAACCACGTGCACAGGGTGTGGGTCGTGAGAGGCGAGGCAGCAGTGGCGGGCACCGGAGCCGCAGCGCGGGCCGAGGCTGAGGCCGAGGGATTCAAGCGCGGCGCCAACGTCCCCGTCGGCTGCGTCAGCTTGACCGATGTCATCCACGAACTCGCTGAGTTCAATGCCTAGGCCTGAGCTTTGAGTATTTCTCGGATTGACTGAAAATAAATGGTGACACCCCACAATCAGAAAAAACATATATTATTAAAAATATATAAAAAGAATAAATATAATATAATAAATGGAAATAG
>CDFB01034502.1:0-10195 GCA_000826425.1 Acanthamoeba lugdunensis | reverse complement strand
GAGCCGAGGCCCATGAACTCCATGACGATGCACATGTTCGGCGGCTTGGTGCAGGCGGCCATGAACAGCACCACGTTGGGGTGCCTCAGCGCCGTCATCACGCGCACCTCTTCGGCGAAGTTGCGCTGCATGTCCTTGGTGAGGAGGCTGTCCCGGGCGGACATCATCTTGACGGCGACCTCGGTGCCGCGCCACTTGGCCCGGAACACCTCGCCGAAGCCGCCCGCGCCGAGGGTCTCGGCCATCTCGAGCTCGTTGGTGTCGATCTCCCACGCGTCCTTGCTTCGCTTGCGGCGGGCCAGCATCACGAGCACCAGCACGAGCACGACGAGGAGGAGGACTACCAGCAACACGGCCGGCAGGACCGAGCCGAGAATGGCCGCGAGCACGGTCGAGTCGCTGCCCGAGCTCGACGTGTTGATGCTGGTCTCACAGTAGGTGCCGGTCCATCCCGCATCGCACTCGCAGACGTTTGAGATACAGCGCCCACGGTCGGAGCAGAGTGTGCTGTCCGCCACGCAGCCGGCGATGGAGCTCACCTTGAGGCCGTTGCAGGTCATGCCCGTGACGGCCTTGAGCATCATCCGCTTCCACACGGTGACGTCGCTGGTGAGCACCACGCCGTTCCGCTCGGCCACCTTCCTCGCCGCGCTGTCGCTCTGGGTCCAGTAGATCCAGTCCGATAGTGCCGCAGCCTTCGAGCAATCCGAGGAGTTCTTGCTGATGAGCAGGATGTCGTACATCACCAGCGGGTAGCTGTCTGCGCCCGCCGCTGGATGTGGTAATGTGCAGAATTAGAGCATTGTTTAGTACGGGATTGGAAGCTGCGAGTGAAGGGGGGACGTACAATTGCGAGCGCCCAGGAAGAGGTGAATGAGGGACTCGTTGTCGTGCTCGCGCATGGCCGACAGGATGGAAGCGGTCGACGGCACGACATAGTTGCCGGTGGTAGGGTTGTACAGCGCGGCCATGCGCACGTTCTTGGCAGTGGCTAGCTGGCCGCTGGAGAGCGCCGCGAAGGTGTAGGACAGGTCGTTCATCTTCCCGGCCAGCGCGGACTCGGCGCCGGCGACGGGCACGGTCCGGTTGACCACGTCCGCTACCGGGTAGGTATCCGGCGTCGCGACAACTCCAACGGTGGAGTTGAAGTCCGGGCTGGCGTCGCTAAGAACGGTGGTCACCATGCGCGTGAGGGGCGAGGAATCGGTGCCCAGCATCACGGTGATGTCCGTGGTGAGGGCCGTGAGGATGGACGCAAAGGCCGGATTGATAGCCACGATGCTCGGGTGGCTCCACGTCGTGATTTGATTGAGGTAGATTTCGGCCCAGATCTCCAGCGTCAGGTTGAGCGACAGCTCAGTGTATCGAAGCGCAGGTATCTGTGTAACGATGGTGCGGCAGCACGGTAAGGTTGTGTGTACCAGATGCAGAGCTAATGTAACCTGTGGAGTGAAGGGGCGATCACGTACATTGTAGCACGGGAATACAGCATAGCCGAGGACGGGCACAATGTCCATGTTGGCGACTTCAGTTCCCGACAACTGTGCGGCGGTAACGCCGGTCGTCACGTCGGCATAGTCGATTGCGCCTGGCAAAGTAAAGTGAGGTGAGGAGATTACCCAGGCATGCGCCTTGCTTGTGGGCGTCGGGCGCGGGAGCGGGAGTACGTTGTTTCATATCTACGATGGCGGTGGCCATGTCGCTCGTGAAGTACTTCTGGGCGACGGTGTTCGAGGGATACTGGCCGGCTAGATCGGAGAGGGCGGGGCGCGACGTGCCCTCACCGATGAGATAGGCCGTGGTGAGGACCTCTTCGTCGTCGCACGTGACGGTGCCGAGTACGTCGATGATCATCTTCCTGTAGGCCACCGTGAGCGGCGCCCAGCCCAGGGCCGACATGTGATCCGAGACGTGCTGGTTGGTGTAGATCCAGCTCAAGTACTGCGTCATCTCTTGCGGGATTGTACAGTCGCTCTGATTGCCCTCCTTGACTATGAGTGCAGTCGACATGTAGGCGAACGGGTACGAACTGTCACCCTCGCCGTCGAACAGCGGGATCAGCAAGTCGCCTTAGAAAAACACAGGAAAGAACATGGGTCGTTAGCTCAGTTGGCAAGTTGTACATGTTTGTTTTTTGGTTGGCTCACCTGTACCATCTTGAAGCAGGACTTGAAAGTCCTTCATGGCCGCTTGGAGGGAGGTGACGCTGATAGCCACGTCCTTGCCGGCCTTATTGCGCATCTGGGCGTTGTTGGGGTACTTCAGAGCCGAGGCCCAGTCCGAGTAGGTGAGACTGTACGGCGTGGCCTGTCAAAGAGAAGTGGACATGATAATAATGGTCAGGTGTTCAGATGTCGTGAGGGTGTGTCTGTTTGCGTGCGTCAGTCTGCCAATAGGTACCTGCGTGCAGTTGATCCTTCCGGAGCTGTTGGTGGCGATGGCGAAGCCCCTGCCGGCGAGAATAGGTGGGAGAGAGCCCAGGTCATCGTTGGCTGCGGTCAGGGCCGCGTCGAATTCGGGGCTCATGGCCCGCAGACCGCGCTTGAAGGTCTGCGTGACGGACTCTTCATCGGAGGAGCCCCAGCACAGAAGAATGTCATCGCCGGGAAGCGGCGTGCCGATGTCCTCGTTGAGGCTGGCGATCGCCGAGTCGTTCCACTTGGTGATGTCGCCGCTCCAGATCCGCCCCATCGTTTCGGCATTGAACACCTAGAAGGGGGGGGGGGGCTGAGCCGAAGCTTCTTCAACGTCAAAAGAAGGTGGTTAGGGGGGCAGGGTACCAGGGGTTGCGTGGGCGTGGAGGGTCCCAGGTTGTAGTTGAAGACGATGCCCGAGCCGAAGATGGGCAGCTGCAGCGTGTTCGGTTCGAGCATGTCCTCGTCAATTTGGCTGTCGAGGGCAGCGTACTGGCTGAAGAGATAGTTAAAGGCCAACAGGACAGTGGAGACGTTCGGCGTCCCTACATAGGCCACGTTCACAGTATCCCTGTGGTACTGCCATAGTCGCCGTAGACGAAACGTAAGACAAAAAGATGCCATGGGGCGATGTAGACCCAGAAGACCTAGGCGAGTATAATGGAACATACCGAGTAGCTGGAGGCCACGCTGGACAGGGCGCCCACCAGAGAGTACTCGCCTACGCCGTACAGGGTCACAGCGCCGCTTGCGCTTGCAGTGGTGCCTGGGGAGACCCAGAACAAGAAGTGAGTGTACCGGATGAAGTGGTGAAACGAAGATGATGAAAAAGATGAGGGCCAAGGACGAGCACGTACCCAGGAGCAGCAGGGCGAAGGGCAGGACCCAGGAAAGAGTGACCGTGGTGGCTGATCCGCACCGCATGATGGGGCTGTGTGGTGGTGCTGTGGGAGAGCAGATATCTGTGGTGCTGTACAAGCTCCTCCAAGAGAAGAGAGGGTTCTGGGGGCGAGAAAGGTTGGGTGGCTGTGCTGCCAGTTGTGAGGGAATGACAAAGAAGAGGAGAGAAGCGAAGCGGGCTTTTATGCCCTCTGGCGGATCTGGAGACCACAGCGGCGTAGAGACGACACCCCGGCGAGGCGCCTGGGTACCATGTCGAGGTGAAGAGAGCGACCTTTCCAACCAGACGCCCATTGGTCTGCCATTTATGAACCGCGCCGCTGCCTTGAGAAGCGACGCAGGGCAGCCCAATTCTGCTCTTTTTAGGGCAAGGAATGTGAACTGGCGGGCCACTAATATCACGAGCCAAATAGCGCGCGTACCTGATTGGCCGTGGCACCGGTTGCCATAAGGATGTTTCCCGTTCAGCGTTCCTTGTCTCGCGTGCGACAGCATGGCTACCTTGCGGTTGCACGCCTGCGCGAGAGCCTGAGCCGCGGCTCTATCGTCCCTCGTCCCTCGTCTGCACAGTCCACTGGATTGTGAGCAGGGAGGGGCACATCCAAAGTAAACGCATTTCGTGTGTGAGAGGAAACCTACCACCAGACAGGCCTGAATCGGGTGCTCGGAGTGTACTTATCTTGGCGGCTGAGTTCTCAGGGTGCCCGCGTGAAGCAACAGCCAATGGGCACTCTGCCTTCATGGTCACCCTGAACTGGCCTGTTGTCTTCATCACCTGGAGCACTCAAAGTTGGTGGGCTAGTGGCATGTTGCTGGCTGAGATGATCATGAAAAGCGGGAGAAGACAAGGAGAGGGAGGGACGTCCCACACGCGCTGTTGTTGGATCTCACGGCCGACAGACAGACACGTTGCCACTCCTTGCAGCAGAGAGACGAGAGAGACGACATCAAGTGAAGTACGGTTTTTGCGGTATGTGGGTGTGTACAGGCGAATGTACAAGTGTCGTGCGCGCTCTAGACCCCGATCGCGATACTGTGCCCGCGAGCGACGAAGAGAGCGAGAGGAGCGGGAGAGCCCTGTCAGATCATCTCGGCGGTCGCCGCACGGCTACGTCCTCAGCGCTTTGGCGGTCCTGGTGTCGTCGTCATCCCTATCTTTGTCGTCGTCCTCTTCTTCCTCCGCGTCGTCCTCCCCTTCGCTGGCGTCGTTGCTGTGGCTACGGCGAGTTCCCAAGTCAGGCACAAAATAGAGCTTTCCTCATCTTGTAAACGAGCAACGAGGGTACCTTCTCCTGAACTCTTGCAGCCTCTTCCACTCGTTGTAGTGCTGCATGCGCTTCTTCTTGAACTCGCCGCGCTTCTCTCCTGTGCGAGTGTGGGAACATGTCACGTCAGACCACAGATCAAGCGTCCCCTGGCTCCGCCAACAACAACAGCACGCAGCGACAGCAGACGTGCAAAGAGGGGACTATTCAGAGAGCACGACAGGCACACCAACCGGACCAGGAGAGAAGGCAAAAGAAGAGAGATAGGGCGGCCGGTACCGTGTTCGGCGCCTTCATCATCTTCGGTGGTGTCTTCGTCGCTGGAGAAGCGCGGTCGTGCGGTTCTGGCCGGGCGCAGCTTGCTTTCCTCGAGAGCGGTGCTCACTTGATCAAAGTGAGCACGGGCAGCTTCCTCGGTCTTGATGTCTTCCCTGTGATTCCTGCGAGTAGCGCTGGACGTGCGCTCGCCATCATCGTCCGATTTCGATCCCTTCTCCTTCTCTGACGACGACGTGGACTCCTCTTCATCATCTTCGGCCGAATCGTATTCCTTGTTATAGGGCGTAGGCGGTTCGTCAATCTTCATAGTGGCGCTCTTGTTGGATTCATTGTATATCAAATTGTCCTCATCCCAGACGACTCCTGAGTTCCTGCAAGTCGCGGATAGCTGAAGCTTAGATCGACCTCAGCAGGCAGCATTATTAGTTGAAAGGAGGAGACACACCTAGCTTCCTTCTTGCCACTCTTGAGGATGCCGTGCACCTGCTTCTGCTTCTTCTTCGAGGGCGAAGGGGAGGGGGTGCCATTCGTCGCATCTGCTCCTTCCTTCTCCCCAATCTCCTCCACGATCTTCTTCTCTTCTTCCATTTGCTAATGTAAAACCAATCGAATCTTGCTCCCGTGGCTTACCTTTTTTCTGCTAAACTTTTCTTTTGTTTTCCTGTTTTCTTCGGTCGTTTAGAACTCGCTGACATTTCGACAAGAACTACTCGTTGAACCTTCGTGTTGTGGTTGGTGCGGGCGGTGCACACGACAAATTCGTTTGCAGTGCCAGTACAGCTGTGCGCAGGGAGGACAGCTCACTCACACATAACACCACACTCGACACAACATGGAAGCGACAAAGAATGGCAAGACGACGGTGGGGTACTACCTCCTGACCAGGCTGCGCCAGCTGGGGGTGGACCACATGTTCGGCGTGTGCGGCGACTTCGTGCTGGGCTTCTGCAACCAGGTCATCGAGAGCGGTATGGAGTACGTGGGCACTTGCAACGAACTCAACGCCGGCTACGCTGCCGATGGCTACGCTCGCATCAAGGTTCACCCCGCACCCATCTTTTTGATTTGATTCAGTGCGCACTGCGTCCACAACGTCCCAGCCCCCGCAGCATTCCCACATGAAATTCGCAGGGAGAAAGTGTGGGGCGAAGCATGGCCTAACGCCACATACTCATGTCGTCGTGTTGCATGCCTGTGTGCTACAGGGTTTGGCTGCGGTCACGACAACCTACGCAGTGGGCGAGTTGTCTGCGCTCAACGCAGTGGCCGGTTCCTTCGCCGAGAGGATTCCGGGTACCCGCTCCTTCTTCGCGTGGTGTGTTGGGCAGGGCTTCAGCCACTGACATTGCTGCTCTCGAACAGTTGTGGTCATCAGCGGATCGCCCACTACCGAGGACCAGCGGAAGCAGCCGCTTTTGCACCACACTCTGGGTAGGACTGCCCGCACTTGGCCCACGCCCGCTCAACACATGCTCTGACCTGGCCTCTTCGTCACTTCACACAGGTGACTACAGCATTCCCTTCAAGATCTTCTCCCATGTGACCTCGGCGCAGACGATCCTCAACGACCCCGAGAGCGCCCCGAGGGAGATCGATCGCGTGCTATCGGTCTGTCTCACCAAGCTGAGCCCTGTCTACATCAGCCTGCCCGCGTACGCATTGCTTGAAGTCTTTCCATCTCCGTCAACTTGCAATTCACACTACCTTGTGGCGTTAGTGATATCTGCCACGCCGAGTGCGCTGCGCCCGACCCCAACTTCGAGGTACGGCCCCGCACCTGCTTTGATGGTGCTTTCAGTTTCGCAAAGGTCTTAATTCTCGTTCTCCTTTATGCACGGGCAGTTTGTGAAGGAGGTCAACGTGGACAGCCAGGTGCTCGAGGAGTGCATGGAGGAAACCCTCAAGATGGTCGAGGCTGCTCAGAAGCCCATCATCATCGCCGATATGGAGCTCATCCGCAAGAAGCTTCACAAGCAGTTCCGCCACCTGCTCGAGAAGAGCGGGTTCCCCTACGGTAACTCACTCACTCCCGACTAGCGGGCGAACTGACTGATCCGTGCATGCTAACGGACGATCGGACACAGTGACGGTGATGATGGGCAAGGCCGTCATTGACGAGGACCACCCACAGTTCATCGGTCTCTACGAGGGCAACCGCAGCAGGGCCTACGTGAAGGACCGCGTCGAGAATGCTGACTGCATCATTTACCTGGGCGCCCTCATGACGGACTTCAACACCGGAGGTAACTGAACCAATCGTAAACTAATTGGGAATCCCTTCTTGCCCGCGTGTGGTTCACATGCTGAGTGTGCAGGCTTTTCGGCGGACCTGAAGCTGAAGAAGCTGATCACGGCTACTAATGACAAGGTCAACGTCAAGTTCCACAGCTACGACAACATCCCGCTCGCCACCTTCATGGCGCAGCTCAGCGAGAGGCTCACCAAGAGGGACCCGGAGAGCCTCGACATCAAGCGAGCGATCTACGGCTGCGTGCACAAGCCCGCCCGTTACAGTGACAAGGGCGACGGTTCCGAGAAGCACGCCATGAAGAAGGTACACACCAGTCGACTTGGCTGACGCCGATCACCAGGTTGAGAGTAAGCATATCTGACGGTGGTGTCGTTTTGCAGGGGGAGAAGACCACTCTGCGCCGGTTCTTCGATCGCGTGAGCGATTTCCTGCAGCCCAACTCGGTGGTGATCGCCGAGACCGGAGTGTCGATGTTCTCGGTGGCTGAGACCCTTCTGCCCAAGGGCTGCGACTTCATCGGCCAGATCTTCTATGGGTCCATCGGCTACACCGTCGGCGCCACCCTCGGCGTGGCCATCGCCCTCAAGAACACGGTATTGTATTATTCTTGAACTGGGCGGTTCTGGCGACTCATGTTCATGGTGCATGTCGACAGGACAGGGAGGTGGTGCTGTTTGTCGGTGACGGTTCGTTCCAAGTGACCGCGCAGGACCTCTCCACCTATATCCGCAACAACCTCAAGCCTGTGGTGTTCTTGATCAACAACGATGGCTACACCATCGAGAGGTTCGTGCTTTCGCCTGAGTGCACTCCCATAGTGCACGTACTCACTGGCTCACCCGTAATTCTGCAGAGCCATCACCGATCGGCACCCGCTCTACAACAACATCCAGCCGTGGGCCTACCACCTTCTGCCCTACGTGTTCGCCGGTGGCAAGGACGAAGCCACCAAGGGCGCCGAGGTGTTCACCGAGGACCAGCTCGACGATGTGCGTCTCTGCCGTGCCAACCAACAACAACGAAGATGGTCGTGTCTAACCAGTTGTGGTGCGCAGGCGCTGGAGAACTTCGTGCCCAAGAACAGGAAGGAGGGCAGGATGAGTTTGGTGGAGGTGCACTTCGACCGCATGGACATCCCGTCGTCCCTTGCCGCCGCCGGCGAGTCCATGGCCAAGAAGAACCAAATCGCCAAGTGAAGAAGAGAGGAGAGCTCACTTCAGGGCCCGCAAGTCAGAAAAAGAAACGAAGAAGGTGTGCCCTCGAGGGGCCAACACAAGAAGGAGATCAAGATCGTCCTGTGCGCTTTCTCCCAACTGGAAAGTGTCATGTGGGCTCGGAGTTAAAGTCAGGGAAGGAAAAATCCTGGCGCAATAGGGCGTTCTCGCGTTGAGGAAATCCTGTTGGAATGGCTTCGGGCCAAGGGGCGTAATCGGCGGGGGCGGCTCGTGTATGGCGCGTGGCGCGTGCCCCTTCGCTTTAGTTCCTTTTCCAGTCCTCGTAGACGCCGCCAACGGCAAGGCAGCCAGGAAAAAGATGTGGACCTTTTCCCTGCGGCTGGTGTTGTGTTCCACTTGTAAGGGAAAGAAGGGGAGAAAAACGCCAGCCAATGGCCCACCCGTCGGAGAGTTCAATGGGGTCTCAGTAACGAGAATTCAACCTGGCTACCAACCGGAGCTCACCAAACTCGCAGAAAACTAAAAACTCCAAATTAATCAAGGCACCGTGAGCTCACAGGTGAGCCACTACCCCAAGATCGCGGCAGGAGATACAGCACCACGATTACCTCCTTGTGTTGCGTGGGTGTCTGTTCGCGTCTTGTGGCGTTCTCCAGCAGTGTTGTTGTCACCCCGCCCAGCAGCAAGACACGTCTGCTCCCCACACCCAACTCCGCCACAAGTCTGGGGTGGTGCCTTTCTTACAAGGAGGGATTCCTGGTCGGGAGGAAGACCCAGCCGCCATCAGCACCGTGTACCTATAGTTTCGTGGTCGTAGCCGCCAGTGACCCCACACAAGATGGCCGTACTTCGCCGCAGCCCACTCCTCCTTCTCTGCACCCTCATATTTTTCTCTCTCCTCGCTGGTACGAACTCCCCCCCCTTCTTCTTCCTCCTCCTCAGTAGGACTTTCAAGTCTATGAAAGTGTCTGTGCTCCCGTCCCTCCCGAACTAACATCTTTTCTCACACGAAAGCAGGCACAGGAGCCCTCGTAATCACCGGGGTTGGTTCATCCGGTTCCGTCACTTCCCTATGGCGCCAGCTTAGCAGTGGTACCTCTTCTTCTTCGTCTGCCCCATCTTGTGCCCTTCGCTTTTCGTTCTTTTCGTTCTTTTTTCTCCCGTTCTTTTCCCACAGGGGTGAACCCACCGGTTTCGCTTTCGTTCTTCGCTTCTCGTTTCACTGCCCCAAAAAAGAACAAGAGAAGATGCAGGGAACTAACTCGTCCTTGGGATGGTGTTGCAATGCGGTGACACGCAGGCTACCAGTACCGAAGGGACAACGTGGTGGTACAGTACACACAAGAGGCCACCGCGGAAACGGCCTTGGCCACCTTCGCTGCGGGCAACGCCGACTACGTGAGTCTGGACAGTGCCATTCCGCAAGACCTCGTCCCAAGCGGGATGACGCAGGTTCCGCTGGCCGGCGTAGCTCTCGTCATTGCCTACAACTTGCCCGGCTTGAGCTATCAGCTGGTACTCGCCCCCCAACCACTCGCGTTTGATTGGGTGTAGTTAATAGGCGCGTTGCATTCTCAATGCAGGTGTTGGATGGCAACACTCTGGCACAAATATTCATGGGCTCCATCACCTCGTGGGCGGATCCCGCAATCCTGGCGCTCAACCAGAACCTCACCTCGGCGGACCTGCCCGACGTGCCGATCACCATGAGCTTCACCGAGACCCTGATCGGCACGGCCGGCTCGCAGGTGTTCAAGACCGCCCTCTCCATATTCAACGCCGAATTCGCCCAGCAGCTTAACGCCGCTGGTGGCCTGCTCGCCGGCCTGCCGCCGGCCCAGAATGGCAAGGCCATACGATTCGACAACCCCACGGACCGCTTCGCTTACGTCGGGGTACCCCTTCACCCCC
>CDFB01034410.1:0-11061 GCA_000826425.1 Acanthamoeba lugdunensis | reverse complement strand
ACACGTCAAGCGATCTACACGCGCCGCTTCCTGCCCGTACTTCGCATTTCGACGAACGAACCACTCACCATCTACAACGACAATCAAGGGGCCCTCGACGTACTCGACTCGACCGCGCCGCCGTTCCATGGTCGCATGAAACACTACAGCATCAAGGTCGCGCACATGCGCGACAATGCCAAGAAGGGAACCGTACGATTCGAGCACTGCCCGACAGCCGAGATGCCAGCCGACGCGTTGACCAAGGCCCTCGCGAAGACCAAGTTCACCTACCATCGCCACCGGTTCGTTTGCCCCTTACCGCTCGTCGAGTGAGGGGCGTGTTAAGGTGACGTGGCGACGGAGTCAATCTAGCACCGACTCCCAATCGGCTAACGACACGTAGGGCCGATTGCGTCGACGCGTCAACCAATGAGCACTCTCCAAGCGTCAGATAAATACGACACCAACTCACACAGCTCTTTGTCTTCGTCTCCTACCTCTTCACAATAAACACTCTTACACATAACCTGCGCACAACTCGCTTCACCTCGCACAGGTGCGGGGCATGTTCAACATCCAGACAAACACCTTTGACAAGCTGTGGGTGCCGGCTCTCCTTCGCAAGACCAACACCCGGGGGTACGGAGACGCCATGGTGGACATCATCGCTGCGGCGCCCGCGGTGCCGTTCGACACCAGTGTGGTATCGGCTCGGGATGCCGGCAACGCTGTCGTCGTGGCGCAGAGGTCGGGCGGCGACCCCGTGGCGAAAGTTGGGGGTACACACAAAAAAAAGAGGGAAGGGCGTAGTGCGTGGTCTGGCGACGCAACGGGCCAAGAAGCCACGGAAGCAGCCCCTCATATTCACGCAAGGCCGCCCATCGGGCATTTCAAGTCTTTTTTATTTAGTACTCGAAGGTTTCTGAGTGGTAGATGAACTTGGTCTGTTTGGTGGTGTGCATGAAACAGCGCTTCCTAACCTGGTAAGCGTACGCCTTTGGTCCGCAGGCCAGCACAGCCACATTCGCACCAGATGGAACCCCCTCCTTCATCCGCTCAAACTCGGCCTTGAGGTCGGGCCGGCCCCTCTTGATCGGGATGCCGAAGGGGTCGCCCTCCTCGAGCAGAGTGCCCGACCGTTTGGAAGTACGAGTGACGTGGATGTTGAATTCGATGTCTAGCTCGTCCAGCGGGTGGGCCTGGAGCTGGCGGATGTCCTCCACGAACCAGTCCACGCAGCCCAGGCGACCTACGGTCCAGAACAGGTACACTTTCTTCACCTTGCACTTCTCTTGCTTGAGCTTTTTCCTTTTGTGTTTTACCAATTAATATGCATTGTCAGCAGGGAGTATTTACTCGTGAACTAAAAAAAATGCAGATTCCACGTACCGGAAATACACATCTTTGAGGATTGACATCATGGGCGTCGCACCGGCTCCGGCGCAGAAGATCGCCAGCGTGTCGCACTTCCTGTACCTCACACCTACCTGCACCACCGCGATCAATTATCTCCATTTAAGTTAATTTCTTAATTCGTGAAGAAGAAACCAACCTTGCCGTAGGGACCGTCAATCTTGACGGTTATCGGCTTGTCATCAGGCAGGCGAGTGACGCTGTGGCTCCAGCTGCCGTTGTCGGCGACGTGGAAAGTGATGGTAGACTCCTGCGGAGCGGAGGAGATGCTGTAGGGATGCCACTGCAGGCGCGAGATGGACGGGATCAGCACGAAGGCGTACTGGCCGGCCTTGAAGTTGAATTTCTTGTCCAGGCGGAGGCTGCTCATGTCCTCCTCGAGATGGGTGATGGAGAGGGTCTTGCTTGAGGTGGTCCAGTAGCGCATCACCCAGAGGTCCAGAACGTACATCACCAGACCGGGCAGGATGAAGCCAAGATTAATGATCCTAGTTATTACAATTAAATAAATATTGTTAAATAAAAAAATACTAAAATAAGAGGAAGAGAGGAGGCGCACTCGTGGGCAATAGAAGCCGCGAGGTAGACGGCGAAGAGGAGGTGGATGAAATAGAAGAATTCGAAATAGTGACGATGGAAGATCACCACCGATGTGCACACAATCACCATGAACGTGATCCACCCCACCGTACCTGGAAAGTCGAGTTAGCATCCATTACTGCCCTTCCTTCTCCCTCGCTCAGGCTCCAAAATTACCGGTGATACGAGTGTAGTCACTAAAGAACTCGGCTTCAAGCAGGGCGTGGAGGAATAGGGGTACGGCCAGGTAGTAGCCGCACCACCTGTGGTACTTCACCATCCTTTCAAAGGGCACGCCCACCAGGAACCAGAGGATGTTGTTACGCGGAATTGTACCCACCACGAGCATGGTGATGATGCCTGTAGCGATACCAAAGTCAGACCCCGAGCCTCCTGCCGTCGCACCTGGATCATGGTGGGACTAAGTGTCAGCACTACAACTGTAATAACAAGACCTTGGAGGGAATACCTCCAAATACGGCGGCAAAGAAGCAGAGCTTGAGGAAGTTGATGTCGATGGCCCACCAGCGATAGGAGAGAGGGCCAAGAAGCGGGGCAGTCAGCCATGGATGGCAGATGTAATCAAGGCAGGTGTCCCTCACCTTGGCATACTTGCGTGCCATCTTGAAGATGGGCTGAACAAACTTCCTGCCCTCCTTCCCCCAGTTTGGATCAAGCTCCCAGAGGGTCTGATCATCTGCCTTTCCTTCCCCTTGGTCATCGTTGTAATTGTCATCTTTGTTCTCTTCCTCTTCAATCATCTTGGTCTTCCTGCGGATGTGCTCTGTATCCTCTGGACTCAGCTGATACTCATTCTTCTCCTCACCTTTGCTGATGTCTTGCTTCTCCTCCACCTCCTGCACTTCAGCCAGTGAAGACATCTGTGGAGATGTGTGATGGTTGTTGTCTGTTCTTGTTTCTCAACCTGGGTAAACAAGAAGAGTTTTGTGGGCACAGCGCCCACAACAGCCACAGTGGGCATGATGTTCCCCCTGGCTGTTGCGGGTGCTGTGCCCACAAAGTCCCACCCAAATTGCCAGTTTCCGAGCCAATCACAAGGCAGAGAACTTGGCATGAACTTGATTTGCCATACAGTGGCCCACCAGGAGTCCAAAATGAATTAGGCAATATTGTCAATCTGTTTCATAAAATCGGCTCTTTATCGCACATATATTGGCTTGAGTGGGTGGTGGTGGTGGGCTATTCTGACTCATCAGTGCTTGTCTCTGCACACCATTTAGCAATTAGTGTTGCTAGTTGTTTGGACTGAAGGAGAAGGCAAAGAAGATCATGTACCATCTTGGCAGCCCACCCAGCTGGCATCTCAGTGGTGACCACTCATTCTTCTTGTGGGGGGTGGGGTGGAAAGGATAATAATAATAATAATAAACCCCAGGCCCTTTCCAGTCGACTTTTTATTGTTTTCCAGCTTTATTTGAAAGAAAAGGGAAAGAAAAAGGTGTTTGGACTAGAACTGGCATTCACAGCTGTCATGAACATGTCTACATGAACTGACAGTGTCAATGAATGAACAACCTGGACTCCCAAAGTCTGTGTTGACCCAGTGACCATGAACCCATGCTACCAATCATGGTTCAGTGGTCACCTACAAAAGAACACAATCTCTCTCTTGTGTTCTATCTATCTCTCTCTCTCTTCTTCCTCTACATTATGTTATTCTGGCAAATACAACACTTTACATATCTACTTAGCCTACACATAATCCTGCTCCTACAGGTAATGGGCCCACGCTCACCAGCGTTTTAAAAACCACCTCACCACTTGTTCATGCTCATTGGTTGCACCAATCCATGTAACAACTACTCAAGCACCCAAGATGGTGTACTTGAATGATCTCCTCCATGTTTGGACTTGAACTGTTGTTGGCCACTGTTGTGTACCTGTCTATGTAACACAACAAGTGTTGACAACGAACAACCTGGACTCCTCAAGTCCAGGTTGACCCTGTGACAGCAAACCTGTGTCACCAATCACAGGTTAGAGGTCACCTACAAAAGAACATGACCTCACACTCATTGTTCTTATCTCTAACTCTATCCTTTCATCTCTTTCACTTTATTCTAAGCAAATACAAATGCTTTACATACTCTACTACGCCACTACACATAATCCTGCTCCAACAGGTTATGGGCCCACGCTCACCAGTGTTCTAAACCACCCTACCACTCAGTTCACGCCCATTGGTTGCAACAATCTGCATAAATGACTACACACACCTGCACACCTGTTGACTACCACTCAAACTGCATGACACCCCACACACACCTGCACACCTGTCAACACCCTCAAACTGCATGACCACACCACACCTGCACTTGCCCACACACCTGTCAACCTTGTCAAACTGCATGACCACTAGCAAGAGCACCTGCACAACATCAAGTGACATGACCTCATTGACTGTGCTACTCCCCATTTCAAGTCACTTTGTGTCTTGCCCATCCATTGACCTGTGAAGACCAGATGAAGAAGGCTCACAAGGGGATCCTGCTACTCCACAGCACCAGCAACTACCAAAGGTGGCACTCAAAAGTGATCACACACCTCAAGTCACTAGGCCTCAAGGACCATGTGACAGGGCTAGTTGTTGTGCCTGAGAAGCTGCACCAGACCAAGACAGACCTCTCACTGGCAATCCAACGCCTCAAGCAAAAGAAGCACATCCAGCAGACACTTGGCACAATCAAGAAGCTGGTCAACAATGACCTCCTTCCATCAATCAAGGGGGCTGTCACCACAAAAGCTGTGCTTGACATCCTTGAAGCACAGCTTGTAGCAAAGAACACAGTGCAGTTCATCACCACCATCTGCAAGCTCTTCTCACTCAAGAAGAAGCCCAAGCAGAGTGTCACCATGTACTTTGCTGAGCTCAATGGGCTCATCACACTCACAGTCACCAACACTGCTGAGGACATCAAGCACTGTGTCACCCTCCTGGATCCCAATGTGCTCATGGTCAGACAGCTGTCGCTGTTCATGATCATGTATTTGAACGACCTCCTCTGTCACTACATCATGAAGCACGCCACCACTGTTGTGTTGGCCAGGCTGCCAGAGGAGTACAAGATGGCCAGGGCCATCATTGGAGACTGGCCAGAGTTTGATGTGAACCATGCACATGCCAAGATCAGTGAGCATGAAGTGGAAATCGCCTGTGCTGACAGTCCCAGCAGCCATGGAGGTGGTGACAAGCTGCTCTATGCCAAGGCCCAGGACACTTGTGGCCCTCACTGTGGGACCATGCACCATGGCCAATGACAGAATGGTGATACCCACTGGTCTCACCACCCTGGTGGCCACCCAGCATCAGCAACAAGCAGTGATAGCTAGTCACTGAAGCCATCATTCCAGAAGTGTGATTGCCCTCTCTGCAACTACTGTCACAGGCCAGGGCACTTGCATGCAGTCTGCTGTTGCTGACTGGCTGACACTGAGCAAGCCAACATTGCCAACAAAGTCAAGGCAGTCAAGCCTGCTGATCTGGCTGACACAGTGGCACTGATGGTTGCTGAGACTGAGCTTGCACTCATCTCCACTGATCCACATGTCTGGTGTGACATTGCACATGGCTGCCAACCACAACTGGTTCCACAACTACAAGCAACTGTCAAGCCACCCCATCACACTCAGTGATGATCACACAATCCACACCACCAGACATGGCACCATTGAGGCCAGCATTGATGTCACAGGTTGATGACAAAGGATCCAGCTCACAACATGGTGCATGTGCCCAACCTGCACATCAACATGGCCCCCAGTGAGCAGGCGCTGACAGTCAAGGCGCCACCAGTCAACATGGAGTTGCTCCATCATCAGCTGGGACACATCAGCAAACAGCACATCCACATGTCAACTGGCGCAGCTGAGATTGTCACACACAGAGACAGTGTTGAGCAGTGCAAAGTGTGCATCCATGTGAAGCAAACACAGGCACCCATTGGTGCTGGTCCAACTCAGTACACCAAAGCTGTCATGGAGCTTGTACACTCCAATCTCTGCAGGCCACTTGCTGAAATGCCAGGCGGCTGTTGCTTCTTTGTGTCATTCATCAACAACTACATGAGGTACACACAAGTGTACCTCATCAAGGCCAAGACTGGCCTCACATTGGTGTTCAACAACTACCTCCAAGCCACACCCAGCAGATGCAAGTGTCAATACCTGCATTCCAACCAAGGCAGCAAGTACATGGGGCACAAGTTCCAGGACCTCCTACATGTGAATGGCATCACCCACATCTCCATCTCATTGCATGTGCCTGAACTCAACAGAGTTGCTGAGTGGTTCAACCACATGGTGCTCACCATGGTTTGAGCCTACCTTGCTGAGTCCAGTGTAAAGGAGGAGCTCTGGGGTGAGGCCCTCTACACAGCTGTCCATGTGCTCAACTGCATGTGTGACACCATGACTGTGGAGACACTGTTTGAGCACTGGTTCAGCAAGCCAGCCACACTTGTGCATGTATGTGTGTTTGGTTGCCAAGCTTTCACCCTTGACCACCATGATAAGCGCTCCAAGCTGGGCAGCCAAGCCCACACAGCCACATATCTCAGCCCAGCAAGTGAGCACAACCACACCCACTGGCTCCTCCTCAACAACACCAAGAAGGTGATCATCACACATGATGTTATATTTCAAGAGTGGGTCATGCCTGCCAAGTGTGTGGTGACCCCACCTGACTCAGAGACCATTGACAATGGTGAGCAGCACATCAAGCCACTACATGTCAACTTAGCACAGCAAGATGACACAGTTGACACTGATCACACCTGTGTGACAGGCAATGTATTGATGCCCTGTGTGAGCTCTCCCATCTGGGAGACCCTCCCAATGACATTGACATGCCAGATCTCTATGATCCTGATCTCCACTGTGCACTCAAGGGCCAACACTGAGATCAACCCCACTCTGAATGCACCCCATCAATCACAACAAACACACACACCCAACATGCGTCTTCAGGAGCTCACCTCCACCACCAGCAAAGCCCCCAATACACCAAACAGTTACAAGGACACACTCACCTCACCCAATGCCACTCATTGGCAGAAGGCAATGCAGGAGGAATTCAAAGCACTCATGCACAACAGGACCTACGTCCTGGTCCCACTTCCACAGGGGTGCAAGCCCATCAGCACCTGATGGCTGTACAAGGTCAAATTACACACCAACGGCTTGATTGACTGCTACAAGGCCAGGTGGGTAGCCAAGGGCTTCACCCAACACTTCAGCATTGACTACAACAGCACCTTCTCTCCTGTCATATGGATAAAGAACCTCCAGTTGCTACTTGCCTTTGCAAACACACACAACCTTGAGATCCACCAGGTCAACATCAACATGGCATTTCTCCACGCCAAGCTCACCAAGGAGATTTACATCTCCCAGCCTGAGGGGTTTGTTAACAAGCAACAACCCCACCACGTCAGACAACTGCTGAAGAGCCTCTACAGGCTCAAGCAGGTGCCACTTGAGTGGAACTGCACCATTGACACCCATCTGTGCAAGTCCCACTTTGAACCCACTGACTCAGACCCATGCATCTACATTTGTTGAGGCCACCACTTGGCCATTGTCACACTCTACATTGACAACTGCACCATCATCACTCACAAGTCTGAGCTCAGGGGTGTCAAGCAGATCATTGCTGACAGCTTCCTGATCAAGGACCTTGGAGAAGCAACCTCCATCCTTGGGATTGAGATCCAGCATGATTGATTGCTTGGCAAGCTCTACATCCAACAGCGTGGCAAGATCAACAACATCTTCACCACCTTTGGACTCATCAACAGTAAGCTGGTCTTGACGCCAATGCTGCCAAACCTACAGCTGCCTGCCAATGTTGATCAGCATGACGACTTTGAATACCATAGTGCCATTGGCATGCTATTGTATCTTGTGCATGCCTCATGACATCCTCTTCCACTGGCTGTTGTGGACACATTGTCCAGTACCTACCACGGCCAGATGAAACATTACAACATCAAGCTCACACACCTGCACAACATCTCTGCTCACAGCCAAGTACACTTCAGGTACTGCTGCACTGATGACATGCCTGCTGACATTCTCACCAAGGCACTCAGTTGAGTCAAGCTCATTCACCATCACCTTCAACTTGGCATGGTTGAACGCCCCACCAAGTGAGGGGCATGTTCAGACTTGAACTGTTGTCAGCCACTGTTGTGTACCTGTCTATGTAACACAACAAGTGTCAACAACAAACAACCTGGACTCCTCAAGTCCAGGTTGACCCTGTGACAGCAAACCCATGTCACCAATCATGGGTTAGAGGTCACCTACAAAAGAACACGACCTCACACTTGTTGTTCTTATCTCTAACTCTATCCTTTCATCTCTTTCACTTTATTCTAAGCAAATACAAACGCTTTACATACTCTACTACACCACTACACATAATCCTGCTCCAACACTCCATTGGTACATCACCAAGCACGCCATGGCTGTCACACTCACTGGACTGCTGGAGGAATACAAGATGGCCAGAGCCATCATTGGTGACTGGCTGGAGTTTAATGTGAACTGTGTGTGTGATAAGATGAGTGAATGCAAGGCAGAAATTGCTTGCACTGACAGCCCCAGTGGCCATGGGAGTGGCGACAAGCTGCTCTATGCCAAGGGGCCAGATACTTGTGGTCCTCACCATGGAAGCACACACCATGGCCAATGGCAAAGCAATGAAACCCACTGCAACTGGTTGCTGAAGCTGTTGTTCCTGAAGTGTGATTGCCCTCTCTGTGACTACTGTCAATGACCAGGGCACATGTGTGCAGTTTGCCAACGCCAGCTGTCCATCACTGAACAGGCCAACATCACCAATGAGGTTGAAGTGACCAGGCCCACCAACCTGGCTGACACTGTGGCACTTGTGGTTGCTGAGACTGAGCTTGCACTTGTCTCCACTGACCCACATGTCACTCTGTGGTACCTTGACTCAGGTGCAACATTGCACATGGCTGCCAATTGGGACTGGTTTCACAGCTATGAACAGCTGTCCAGCCATCCTGTTGCCCTTGGGGATGATTGCACCATCCATGCTGCTGGGTGTGGCACTGTTGAGGCCAGTGTCAACATTGCAGGTTGACAACAGAGGATCCAACTCCATGATGTTTGCCCAACCTGGCATGTAACCTCTTGTCCATGTCCTGATTCACCTCCACTGGACGCACCATTGAGATCTCAGCTTGGGGCTGCAAGGTTTTCTCCAAGTTTTGATGCACATTGAGCAGTGTGAAGTCTGCATCTGCATGAAGCAGACATGGGCGCCCATTGGCATTGGTCCAACTCAAAGTGCCAAGGTCACCATGGAGCTTGTCCACTCCAATCTCTGTGGACCACTAGCCAAGACACCAGGTGGTTGTTGCTACTTCATGTCATTTATTGCAAGGCCAAAACTGGCCTCACATCAGCATTCAATGACTACCTCTGAGCTGCGCCTGGTGGACACAAGTGCTGGTACATATGTTCCAACCAGGGAGGTGAGGACATGGGACAAAAGTTCCAGGACCTCCTGTGTGAGAACAGCATCACCCATGTCCCTGTCTTGTTGCATGCACCTGAACTCAACAGAGTTGCTGAGTGGTTTAACTGCATGGCACTCACCATGGTCTGTGCCTACCTCACTGAGTCCAATGTCAAGGAGGAACTCTGGGGCAAAGCCCTCTACATGGCCATCCATGTGCTTAACCACATGTGTGACACCACAGCCACAGCATCACTGTTAGAGTGCTGGTTCAGCAAGCCAGCCACACTTGCACATGTGCATGTGTTTGGCTGCAGAGCCTTTGCTCTTGACCATTGCAACAAGTGCTCCAAGCTGGGCAGCCAGGCCTGTGTGGCCACTTACCTTGGTCCAGCCAGTGAGCACAATTGCACCCATTGGCTCCTCCTTGATGACACTGAGAAGGTGATTGTCACATGTGACATCATCTTCCAAGAATGTGTCATGCCCACCAAGCATGCCATGACCCCTCTTGACCTGGAGACCATTGATGATGGCAAGTGACATGTCAAGCTGCCCAACATCTGACCCTACAAGGTGCCAACCACCATGAAGGGCATCTGAGCCAAGAGGACAGGCCATGACCATGTCAATTTCCCTGGTGGTGCAATCAGTGCCAACCATGTCACCTCAGCACAGCAAGACAACATGGTTGACACTGATCACACCTGTGTGTCCAGGCAATGTGCTGATGTACTGTGAGAGCTCTCTTGTCTGGGCGACCCCCCCAACACCACCAACACTGATGACATGCCAGACCTCTATGACTGATCTCCACCACTCACTCATCATGGGCTTGAGGAACAACACTGAGGTCAACCCCACTCTGAATGCACCCTGTTGATTGCAATCGACATGCACACCCAATGTGTGGCTTTGGGAGCTTGCCTCTGTTGCAAGTGAAGCCCCCAAGACGCTGAATAGCTACAAGGAAGTGCTCATCTTGCCCAATGCTGCTTGTTGGCAAAAGGTGATGGAAGAGGAATGGGCTCATGGTGTCACATTTCCATGCAGGTGTGCAACATGTGAGCAAGTGTACTTGGCCATGAGCAGTCATATCACATAGATGCACCAGCTTGATGTTGTAATGCTTCATCCAGGTGCCAGACAATGTGTCAACAACAGCCAGTGCACTCTAGTTGTTGTTGAAGAGTGAGAGTGGCTGTTGGGGATTTACTCCCAGTGCAGGGAGATGCTTGTGCATGTAGAGTGCTTGGTGTGTAGCCTTGGAGATGGCATTGAGCTTGGCTTCAGTTGAGGAGAGCATGATGCACTTTTGTGTTTTGATGCTCTTTGTTGAGGGGTTTTCTGGTTGAATTTTGGGGTGCTGGTTGGCTGTGCACGAAATTTGGAAAATTGCACCAAAAAAGGACGAAAAACCCTAAAAAGGTAAGTTTTCATCCACAAAATCGGCAAAAAAGCAATCCAACGCGCGTCGGATTGGTTCCCTGTACAGAAACTGGCCAAAATGAGGTGTGAAAACAGACAACTGAAGAAGTGCAAGGGGCTAATCCTGGTCTTTTGCTTTTTGAAAATCAAAA
>CDFB01034184.1:0-11541 GCA_000826425.1 Acanthamoeba lugdunensis | reverse complement strand
GTCGTGTCGTGTCGTGTCGTGTCGTGTCGTGTCGTGTCGTGTCGTGTCGTGTCGTGTCGTTTGAGCGAACCGGGCAGCTGAGGGTCTGCGAGCTTGGCGAGGAACAGTTCACGCAGCTCGCTGTTGATGTCGGCGCCGAAGAGCTTGAACTTGGTCAGGTAGAGCTTCGCGAGTTTATCCCCCTCCAGTTCCAACAGCGTGCCGGCGCCCTGGATGGTGTAGGCGGCCGGGTCGATGAGGTCCTCGACGAGCACCTGCTTGACCGCCGGCAGCCACCTGTGCAGCTCGAGCTCGAGCTCGACCCTGGACACCGACTCCCGCTCCGCTCTCTGCTGCTCCGTCTCCGAATCTGGTGGTGTGTCGTGTGTGTCGCGTGTTGTGGGTAAAACTCGCGAGCCGCGCGTTTTGGCCTTTCGTGCTTTTGTGGGGAAGAAGAAAAAAAAGAAAGAAGAACTCACCGGCGTCCATGATGTTGTAGAGACTGCCGCTGATGCCGCGCGACCGCCAGATGAGCCGACAGAGCCCAAGAGCTGCGTGTCTCTGAATCGAGTATATATTAAAAAATTAAAACAAAAACAAGAACAAGAACAAAAACAAAAACAAAAACAAAAACAACAAACATGAAAATAAAATAAAATAAAACACAAAATACAAAAAACAGGTCCTACCTGGAAGTAGCGGCGCGTGGCCGGGTCGTTGAGCAGGGCCTTGTGTGCCGTCAGCGCTTGCAACTCCGCGGGAAGCAGCTCGACGTGGTGAGATCCCTCCGGCGGCCCTGTGCCCGCACCACCCGAGGCGTCCGTAGCCCGTGCGGCGGCCAAATCCCGCAGCGACACCACATCGCCTGATGACCGCACACCGCACACACCGCACACAGTGTGTGAGCGATTTTTGTGAAGCCGACGAGCTGATCGGGCGGGGTACCGATGACGGGCGGCAGGAAGGAGCTCAGGAGGTCGATGGCGCGCTTGGCCAGCAGGATCGCCTCGTCGCGCCGCGCATGGGTGCCCACCTGGTCTTCCCCCTCGTCCTCCGCCTGGCGCACGGGCGCGACAAAGGACAGCGCCTCGAGCGCGCTCGCGCGTATGCACAGCGACTGCGTGGGGTCGCGCGCGATCGCGTCCAAGAAAGGCTGCACCGAGCGCCACTGGCCCGGACACATCTGTGGTGACGCCGTGCGAAAGTGCGAAAGTGAGTCGAGGACGTTAAAATAAAAACCAAAAGCAAGAATTGCCTTAAAAATAAACAAACCAAAAAAGCAAAAGAGAGAAGAAAAATTATTATTAATAATGTATTAATAATATTAATTATTGAAAAAAGAAAAAGCAAGACGTACGGCGAGGAGGAAGATGACGTAGGAGCGAATGTCTTCGTCGCCATTGTTGAACAGGGCGATGTACTTTGGCAGGTGCTTGCTCTGTGCATGGGTGTTCTCTAAGATCAGCCCCGCACACATACAAATATATATATATAAAAAATATGTGTACGATACCACTTCGTCGTAGGTGGCTTGCTCGTCCGGGCTCTCGAAACGACCATCACAGCCGGCCAGAACGTAGCTCTCCCGAAAGCCAACCATCAGCGCGATCAGGTACTGGCGGGTACCACACAGGTCCGCGTTCAGTTGACGCCAACGGGAAGAACAGGGGGACTTCCAAACCACCACTGCGAGCGGGTCGCCGTGCGTCATGTTTGCGTACCTCCAGCAGTGCGCCCTTGTTGATCACGCACTGATACTCGAGCAGATACGCGATCCACTTGGCGGTCGGCGGCGTCGCCGAGTAGCGTGTGCCTGAGCGCCGTATCGCGTCATTTCATGAGTGTGTCGTGTGTGTGTGTGTGTGTGTGCCAGAGACGAGATTCCGCGTACCTTGGTGGATGGCATTGGTGTAGAGTACGCCGATGCAGCGCTCCTGTACCTTGCTCGACCTGGACGCCAGGCCGCGAATCAACGGAGGCAGGTCGACCGCTGCCGCAGTGCGAGAACAGCAACCCAAACCCCCGACCCCGACCACACACGCCGTCGGTCAGTCCCTTCTCGTGTTGTAGCACAAACCAACCAAAAAAAAGGTGATCCCCAGCTGCGTGGCGCAGTACCGGAGCCGTAGGCGTGGCCCAGGTCGGCCCAGTTCTCGTCGTCCATTCCGTCAAAGGTGGGCACCCTGATGAGGTCACACCGCGCCGGTGACCTCTATGCTCGACTGGCTGGCTGGGCTCCGTGCACGGAGAGGGCGACGTACCACTTGCGGCCGACCAGTTCAGCGGGGATCGGCGCGTCGAGGTATTGCTGCAGGGCCTCCCTCGTGGCCGGCAGGCCGGTGGCCTCGAAGCCCACCTTCTTTTCTCTCTCCTCCCGACCTGGCGCCTCCTCCTCTCCTTCTTTTTCTTCTCCCTCGCGCGGTTCCTTGTCGGCCTCTCTCGCGTCGGCTTGAGTCTTCGCCTTGGCCTCGGCCTCAGCTTCCACTCGCGCCTCTTGCCTCTGCCTGTGGTCATCACACTGCCTGGTCGGACACTGACCAAGTCGCACGCGCGTATGCGTGTCGTGCGGTGATGCGCGTGCGTGTGCGGTTTGTGCGTGTGTCGTGCCGTGTCGCGTGTGCGCCAAGACTTGGGGAGTTGCGAGTACGTACTGATCTATCCAGTGCCATAGATTGTCAAAGCGGGAGTCGAAGGCGAGCTGACGCAGCACTGCCGCCGTGTGCTTGTCGAGCTCCTTTGCCAGCGTCCCCGCCATCAGCGGCTCGGGCAGCATCAAGCCCAGCAGACAATGCAACAGACTGGCGCTGTCCACCACCCACCACCCACCGCCCACCACATCCATCGCGCGTGAGTTGTTCGTTGCGGCAACAAGCCTGGCGTTGGGTGGGGCGTTCGGGCGCCTGGTACCAGTCCGGGCCAGCCGTGGCCTGTGCCAGGCGGTCCATCAGACGCGGGAGCACCTCTTGCTTGGCGAACTTGCTTTCCAGCTTCAAGATCGCGTGGTGAAGCAACTGCAGACCAAGTTTTGTTTCACCTGATCAGAGCGTGTGTGCGTGTGCGTGTGCGTGCGTGTGCGTGTGCGTGTGCGTGTCGCACCTCGGCAAATGAGACTGGCTGGAGGCCATAAACGGATAGGGTGGGCAGTGCCGGCTTCACGGGCATGAACCTCATCTTCGTTTGGTTGTATTCTTCGCTCCTCGCGCGATAGTCGTCCAGCTGCTTCTGCACGAGCGGGAGGGCCAGAAATTCCTCGCTCACCGCGTCGCGGATGGAGATCTCCGCCATGTCCGAGACGAACAAATCGCCCCCTTGACCAGGTGGTCGCAGGTGTAATGTGAGCGCTTCACGGCCCCAAACACGACACACACGTCGCACACGACACGACACGATGGCATACCCCGGACGCTGAGCCAAGCGGCCGGGATGGCGGCGTCGGACAGGGCCACCAGCGCGTGATCTACGGCCGCCAATGGCGGGTGCATCAGCTGCCGGAGCGCGACCAACGCCAGCGTCATCTTGGTCAGTGGACCCACGGCGGGGTCTTCATGGGTAATCGTCAGCATGTCGTCGCCGCCGCCGCCGCCGCCGTCGGGCTTTCCGTGGTCGCTCGCGTCATCCCACTCCCCGCCCCAGAACTCGGTGAACAGCTTTCTCGCGTCTCTCAGCTTGCCGTCGTTGCCGTAGCGCATTCTGTGGAGGGCAAGAGCCCAGCGCCGCACCTCGATTGCGTCAGTTCTGCTCTCAAGCAATAAGACTTTGAAGTAGTAGTGGTGGTGGTGGTGGTGGTAAAGACTTCGAACCGGAACATGATGCCGAGAGCGAGCACGGCGCAGGCGCGCGTCTTGTCGTGCGGCTCGTGCTTGATACGGCCCATGAGGAACGGAATCATGTCCATACTGTCCGGCGAGCTTCGGTTGGTGCCCAGGTACTCCAGCAGCACAATCTTGAGCTCCACGGGAGTCTTTTCGCTCGCCTGTGTGCCAAACCCCCCGCCCGCCCGAGTTAACCCGTAGTGTGGACTGTGCGCCCGCCGGTGGGGCACGAAGAGGAGGAGGAGGGAGGGAGGGGGAGAAAAAGCTGCAGCGTACGATGACAGCGAAGATGCGATCAATCCACGGCGTGCAGAGGTTGTAGTCGATGGGCTGTAAGCCGAGAAGGCGCGCAAGCAGGCGCTCGCCGTTGGCCGATGCATCGTCGGCCAAGCCCTTGTGGTGGCTCCCCTCTGCCGCCTCTCGGGCATCGGCCCGACGCAGGAGCGTGCCGATCACGATCGGCCACAGCCGGGCGTACACGTCGGGGTGGACAGCCACCGAGAATAGGAGGTGGTCAAACGCAAAGGTGTCGGCGCCTTCATCACCAGAGGCAGGGGACACCACCTGCGCCTCCTCCACCGCGGCACCACGTACCAGCTGGGCCACCCAAGCTGGGTTTTGTGTCGACGTTAACGTAGAATTAAGAAATTTTGCCAAAAGATTCGAAGAAACGGACAAACAAAATAGAAGATGAGGGGTTGGGGCCAAGAGGAAGAGGGGGTACCACGCAATTGGGCGGTTGTATCTGCTTGCTGGTCCTTTACGTAGAACATCTGTTCTCGCACACAGTGGTTGGTGCAAAAGAAAAAAAATCGAGAGAGAGAGGTTAAGGAGGCGTACTTTACTACCCGCCGAGTCAGGAGTGACCTCGTCAGGGTAGGTGCCTGGCGCGGCGCGCGCGGAAGTGGTGGTCCACATGTGAGCTTGTGTGAGCTTGTGTGTCTATCTTGCGGCCACAAGCTGGAGCTTTTGTACCCTGTCCGGAGGCATACCGGAGGATTAGATGTTGATTTCACTTCACAAGAAGAAGAGAGTGTCCCGGCCACGAGACACATCAGATCTCCCCAATGGTCGCGACCAACAAGAAGACGACAAGCGTTTATCGTGATGATCGCCTATGTAGTGGTAGGTTTCTCTTTGTTCAAAGACCTCCGGTGCACCAGCGTGCCCGTGGTGGCGCGTGCAATCAACAGTTACTCCAATCGTTGCGACGCCGGCATGGCCCGACACCAATAACAACGGCGCGGTGGTGGTGGTGTCGGTCATCTGTTCTGTACACTGGTTGTCGTTCGTCGTCTCTGTTCGCTCGCCGAGTGCACTGCGGAGGTGCGGGGCTCGCACGCACGCACGCTGTCGTGTGGAGGAGGGGGTTGTTTATCTCCCAGTAGTCGTCATCGTCGTCAGACGAGTAGTAGACGCCCACGCCTGCGTTGCCGTAGTTGCCTGGCGGGGTGCCCTTCTGGACCAGCTTTGTGTGCTCCTCTTCGCCCACATGCGACCCTGTACAACACGCCCCCACCACCACCCCCGCACACACCGCACTTAGCGACCAAGCGCCGCCGCTTTTGCCATCAGCACATGGGCAGCGTGGAAGGTCGGAACGCACCATAGCGACATCGGCCCAGGCCCACCAGGTGCAGGTAGAGTTGCTTCAAGAGAGCGCTTTGCTTGTATGACGGCATGCTGTCGTGTCGGGTTGGGTGTGGACAGTTGACAGTGGCCAGTCGTTGATGTGAGTTGATGTGAGTACAGCGCTCTTGTGTCCTGCGTGCGTGCCAACGAGTGAGCTGGGTGAGGTCATACCAGCCGTAGACAATGGCGTTAAACATTCCCATGGCCGGGAGCATTACACAATCAATCACCGTCAACACAAACACCACCGTACTTTGCTGCATTCCTGTTCATGGAACCCAAGGTCAGTTACAACACACGACATACATCACTAGACACACGTGGCGGACACGAAATTGATCAAGGCACATCAATGCTGGTTTGTTTCACAAGCAAGCGGCCAACTTTTATGGACTCCCAAACTAAAGGAGCAATAGCATTTTGTGCACATTAAAAGCCTCTAGGCTTGGAGAAAGTTGTGAACCAATCTTCTGCCTTGCTACATGCTATTTACCAGCAAGAAAACTCCACTTAGTCACCGAGCTGGGCGCAAGAGGTGAAGATGCGGTCTCTCTCTGCCACAAGCAAGATGAGGAGTTCTATCTTCACCTTAACCCTCATTATGTCTCTTTTGAGCTCCACTGTCTTGATTGACGCTGTTGTGAGTGTGTGTAAAAGCGGCGCTTGTACATACACCACCATCGCCGATGGGGTGGCGGCGGCTCAACAAACGGGCGAGCAGGTGCTGGTGTTAGATGGCCAATACGACGAAACCTCCCGCATCGACATCACCAGCCAGGCCACCGTCACCATTCAGTACTCCACCTCTTCAATACACGTAAAAAAATTCAACCAATTAGAACCACCAACAACCTCTTCATTAATACGTGTCCAACGCAGGTTTGGCTCCGGCACACAGATAGCGGTGTCACGTACTCCTCCGGGGGTGTGGCTCAATATCACCGCTGGCGCCACGTTGAACTTGAACGGCATGCTCCAGCTCTCCAACTGTACAGTTGGCNCCGCCCCCCCCCCCAAGGAACGCAACATTCGCGGCCAACACACCCACCTGTTTGCTCCCGCGCAGGAGCGGTCGTGGTTGGTCCCTCGTCTGCACTCATTCAACAGGGCAGTATCCAGATCGACTATCCATTGCTCACACCAGGTATCAACGTTCACGCAACACCTGTTCGTTTGATCAGTTTCAGCTACCGGCATCCTAAACTCAGCTTGCTTCGAGCAGCGATTGAGGTGCACGGCACGTGGACGCAAAATGGATCCGCCGAGCTGTCCTCTACCGCCACCACCGACACTGGAGGTAGGCGCCAGCCGCCCTAAGGCATGCTCAACCAGGGTGTAAACCTCTAACTCCACACATGCGACAGAGGCTCTGGTCAGTTTGGGGCCGGTCGGAACGTGGTCTCAAGGATCTCGGGCCACGCTTGTGGCCAGTGGTGGCGTTGGTACTGAGTCCTCAGCACTTGCGCTCTCTCTTCTCTCTCTCTCTCTCTTGGGACTTATGTTGTTCTTCGTTTGGCAAGGGGTGCGCTTTTCCGCCGCCTCATCGAGGTGGAATCAGTTGGCGGAGTGCGACATCACTGCGTCAGCCCACCAGCCGGGCACCGTGAGTCCCATCCTAGCGGGTACCTACCTACTCGGCCTTTCTTATTCGTTCTTCGTGGTCCTTTCTTCGTTCTTCGTCTTGGGCGGCGCGGTCCTGGTACTGACAGTCAGCATCAGCTGTCGACATGTCGGCCGGTGGGAACTGGCAGACCACCGCGCGCACGAGAATTGGCGCCACCGGCTTGGGAGTTTACGGTTTTACCCCCCCCCCAACACATATCGCACGCACGCACGCACGCACGCACGCACGCACGCACGCACGCACGCACGCACGCACGCACGCACAAGGAGACTTAGATCTTTTGTTCTCCTGCTTAGGTGTGTACTTGGGGAACTCTAACGCCTACTGGGAGACATCGATCGCGGGCACTGTGTGGAGATCAACCTCGTGTCCTCAGCACCAGGTTTCCATTCCCTCGTCCGCACAGTGGACAATTGACCTCATGGCTGGCAGCGTTTTGATGCCGCTTTGATGTTTGCACGCGCCGCCCAGGAGTGTACATCGGCGCTGGTTCGTGGCATCAATATGGAGACGTGTCCATCGTTGCAAGCACAGCCGTTGGTGCTGCTCCTCACCCAATGTGGAGATGAACAAGTTCTGAGCTAAGCGCCAGTTCCACCTATGTGGTTGCAGGCATCCAGGTTGCTCTTGGTGGCTCGTGGGAACAACACAACGGGATCGAGTTCCAGATCGAAAATGATGGCGCCATGGGTGTGGATCCTCATCCAGTGGGTCTCTGCAGAGGTGGCCTTGATCACTGGCTAACATCCAGGCGCTGTGGGCGAGCAGGGGTGTACAATGCGGGCGGCTTGTGGGGACAGAGGAGTACTGTTACCATGACGCTGAACTTCAACGCCACAGGTAACGTTCAAAAACGAGAGGAGTCTCATTGGCCGATTCGTGTTCACCCAAACTGATTGTGCGGGGCCGCAGGGGTGAACCTACAGGCGAGTGGCGTGTGGGAACAGTTCGGGCTGACAATTATAGGACTTTGGACTGCACAGGTACTGGGCCGCGCTCGCTACAACGTTTCTTCGCATTCGCAGAGAGCTGTGAGAATGAGCAATGACTGGCCCTCCCTCCCTTGGCATGCTCGTCTGTATGTGTGTGACCATGCAGGAGTCTATCTTGAGGGATCGTCTTGGATTCAAGCGGGCCAAACTGTAATCACATGTCGGGAAGGCAGCCAGGGTGCGCATGTCCACCGCATGCATGTGCGCACACTCTCGCACACGCTCACATGCTCACACACGTCGCTGCACAGGCGTGCATATGAAAAATGGAAGTTCGTGGCAGCAACATGCCCGGTTTGCTCTGACGGTCAGCGACCTCGGCAGGGGTACGGGCCGCAGCGTCCCATTGAATAGCGCCGCTGACAGAAGAGAACTGAACTGACCAGCCCCGCATGTGCGCAGGAGTGGTGTTGCGTGAGGACGCGTCATGGACCTCAAACAATCTGGCCGAAATTACGCTCAACGGAAGCACGGGTGCGTAAAGCCCGCCTCACCACTCACCACTCATCGAGCACACCTGCTCATTTGGGCCATTGGCGCGTGCATTGTGACAACAGGAGTGATATTGAAGAGCTCGTTGGCCAAGTTGACGCAAAAGGCTGACATCTCCATCAGCGCCACTGGCGCTTCCACTGGTACTCGTTCCCTCTCTGGGCACGTCACTTCGCCAGGCCAGTTAACAGCAGCCTGACTCTCCCCCCCCCCAATGCAGGAATCGACTTCTCGCGGGGAGGCGTGTGGAGCCAACTGGGCCTCACCACCATCAACACCACCGACGCCAGAGCCACAGGTGCGCCCTCGTTGCGGGGGGCCTTGTCTACCAACAGGCAATGATTGACCAACGCCTTCCCCGGGGGGTGCAGGCATCTCGTGTGGCAGCTCGGCCGCGTGTTGCACGCAGATCAACATCCTCTCGTCGGCCAGGATCATCGCAGCAAGCAGCACAGCGGGCCGAAAGGGTAACGTTTGGGTTCTTTCTGCCTCCGAAGTCTGTCCCAACCAACAACACTGACGACCTATGTGCGCAGACGACTGTGTGGCGGCGCCGTCGCCGTCGCCGCTGGCCTCTGTGGCAGTGGCCATCAACACAACCGCCACGTTCGATGCCAACACGCCAACGGTGGCCCTGTCCGGAACTGTCGCTGGCTCGTCGTCAACTGCGGCCAGCGTGGGCGTGCGGCTGAGCCTCAACAGCTTGACCTTGGGCAACACCGACGCCGACCTGGCCGGCCTGAACGTGACGCTCACGGTGACCAACTCGACCACCACCACCAACGCCAACTCCAGCGTCACCACGTCGACCTTCGCCTACCGCACGCTCATCGACGACGCGACGAGCCTCGTGCAGTCCTACGCGTTCTTCCCCCAGGCGGTCCCAGTCTCCTTTGCCGGCATCAACTTCACGGTGCGCGCCGGCACCGTCAAGTGGTCCCTCAACTTCACCACCACCACATCTGGTGGTGCTGGGAGCGTGGCGGATGCGCAGAGCAACGGCTTCACCGCTCGGTACCGCCTGTCCGAGCTCACTTCGGCGGCTGCGACCAGCAGCGGCTACCAGGTGCTGAGGCGGAGCAACACGCCGCAGGCTGGCATGACCACCTTCATCGTCGTGCTCCCGCCCTCGACCTCCAGAAGCAACGCGAGAGGCGTGGTGCAGGTGGAGGTGGTCGACGTGGCGCTCATCGACAACGCCGTGGTGCCTTTCGTGAGCGTCGACCTGGCCCTCGCCAACAGGAGCTACGCGCTGGAGCTGGGGTTCCCTCCGTTCAACCGGTCGGTGGTCTACGATCCGAGCGTGGGTCTCGGCGTGCTGTTCGGTCGGTCGAACGATGATGGTGGGTCGTCATCGTCGAACACGGGCCTGATCGTGGGCGTGGCCGTGGCGGTACCGTTGGCGGTGGCGCTGGTGCTGGTGGTCATCGGAGCGGGCGTGGCCTTGGCCTGGTGGCGCAAGCACTCACTCCGAAACCAAACCGGCAGTTCGATTCATTTCGACGGAAATGCTGGAGATGTCGACGATGAGCTTTGAATCAGGCTGTCGCCATTGATTACAGTTTAGATCCCACTCATACAAGCTGGGGAGAATAAATTCATTTGTGTGCATGAACGTGCTGGAAGACCTTCTTCATCATCATCATCATCATCAGATTTTCTTGATGATCGGTTCACGAACGAGGGCCGTAGAAGAGGCGGAGAGCGTAGGGCAACCATCGCTGCCAGGTCTCCTCCGTGCTCGCCGATCAGGTCCTTGTGCACGAACAGGTCCGTGCCCTCCCTGTAGGCGGCCTCGCCCTGGCTCGCCGAGTCTGTCAGCGTCGCTACCGCCGCCAGCCTGCACTCGGTGTCCCAGCGCTCGACGCACGCGTTGTGGAACCCGCCTCCTCTACGCAGGCCCAGGCCAAAGAAGAGTTTGGGCAGCTCGCCCACCGCGGTCAGGGTGGTCCGCACCACGTGATCGGCGGCCAAAGTGGTGGGACAGCCCAGCAGGTCCACGACACTTGAAACTCCCGATGACTACAGGCCCAGGCGCCAGTAGCTCTGACCGACCCACAGCGAGGGCGAGAAGGATATGCAGAGGCCGAAGCTCTGGGGCCGCGTGGCGGCGACGTAGAACGATGCGAGGCCGCCGTGGCTCGACCCGGCGATGGTGGTGCGCCGGGGGTCGGGCACAGTGCGGTAGGTCGCGTCGACCCAGGGCTTGATGTGGTCGGCCATCAGCTGTGCCTAGCGGTCGAGGCCGCCGTAGGCCCGGCCCGGTGCCCACTCGACGTCAGTGTACTCGTGCTCGCTGTCGTTGGGCACCACGGCCACGACAAGACTTACCGGTTCCACCTCGCCGCTGGCTGCCATGCCCGAAATGATGCCTGCCACGTTCCAGGTCTTGTGGAAGCCGCCGTCGGGCCAGAAGGTGGTGTCGCCGTCTTTGAAGTAGAGCACGGGCCACCTCTTGTGCTGACTCTCTTCGTAGTCGGCCGGCAGGAATATGTGGACCTTGTGCGGTTGGTGGTCGCCCAGCGCCAGGTTGTCGTACGTGTGGAAGAACCCGTAGGCAAACTGATCACAGTGGTGATACACAGCCTCTTGGCCTCCCTTGGTGAACTTGCTCATAGTTGGGTTGCGTGGTAGATAACGATGTGGCGAACCCACCTTCTCTGCTGGAGTTCTTCAGCTAAAGCTAAGTAGGAATAAATCCATGTTCCAAACCAACCGTGCAACAGAGCAAAAGAGGATAAAAAATGGTGGGTTTGAGGGTTGTGGTTCACAGCAGGGGCGAAAATCTGAGCGGTAGCGGTGTGCACCAGTATTGGTGACAATCACCGCCGTGGGCTGCCCCAGGTCATTTCACTCGAACTGCGGTCTTGTCCTGCCCAACGGCGACCGTGTCTGCACGCAGGCTTGCTGGGACAACATCTCCACCACCGCCTCTCCATAGACTCCGTCCTCTTTTAATCCTGTTTTTGGGTTCCACTACAAATTGCTTTCTATTCCAGAATACAGAGTT
>CDFB01033590.1:0-19375 GCA_000826425.1 Acanthamoeba lugdunensis | reverse complement strand
AAAACGGGCAAGCCGAGGGGGGATGTGGGGCCTCGCACGGGTGTTGACATCGACGCCGGTAAGCATCCGCAGCAGGACCTTGATGTACAGCGGGTCCTCTTCGCCGCCGCCGTCGTCGTCGTCATCTCGCTCGGTGTGGCCACCACCAGCCCCGGCGGTCCCTCCCGTCGACTGTCCGCCGTCCTCCTGCATAGCGCCCCGTCAATGGTGGGCGCTGGGCGCTGGGGCGCAAAGAATGCGGGGAATGAAGGGGAGGTGGTGCCTCGACGTCGTCTTCATCATCGGGGTGGGCGGATGGGCGGGGCCTGTCTGGATTGTCGCCGTCGCCGCGGACAGCGTCTGGCGCGCGGCGCGCGGGCGGGCGGGAGGCGACGTAGTGGAGGGCGAGGTTGCCGTCGTTTGTGGGGATCGAAGGGTCGGCCCCGTGCTGGAGCAGCAGGTCGCACACCTCCAGGTGCCCGCCCTCGCAGGCGCAGTGTAGGGCCGTCCATCCCTGTCCGTCGATCTGGTCCACGACGTCCGGCTTGCCCTCCTCGTTCTTTGGGGAGGCCGCCAGGATCTGTGCGACGGCCGCCAGGTCGCTCCGACTCGCCGCCAGGTGGAGTGGTGTGCGGCCGCCGAGCAGGTAAGCACCATCGATGGCCTGTTCGCCGCGTTCATGTAAACACATACTGCACACCGCACACCGCACACCGCACACACGCGCGACAGAGGCGTACAGAGGAGTCGGTGCCCTGCCGTGGGAGGAGGTGAGGAGGTGGCGCGAGACCACTTGTGGCGTCGTTGCGGTGCTGCTGCCAGAACCGGAGGAAGAAGGAGATGACGCCGTCCTTGGAGAGGGTGCCCATCTTGTCGCTGGTGGTCTGTAGCAAGGCCCAGTCCCGCTCGATCTCCTCCTCGCTCTTGGCCTTGGCCACCACGTAGCTGTTGGCCACCAGCACGATACCTTGCACACAAAGCCCCAGCCCAAACATAAGCCCACAAAGCGTAATTTTATTTGTAGCATTATTAATTCAAAAACAATAAATTAATTACTATTTTTATATTTATTATTACGTATTATGATATTAATCCTCTGAAATGTGGGCCAGGGGAAGAGAATGGGGAGAGTACGAAATCGGTAGGCCCAGATTCCGGTCTTGTGTTTTTGGAGCACAAAGTTTTCATCCCGCTGTCTTTCCTCCCACCATGACCCGCCGAGCGAGCTGTCTGCATTTGTTTAAAAAATTAAAATCAGATGAAAAGGATGAATTGGGGGAAAATTGAGGTCACTTACCGGGCTTGCACAGAGGCATCTGTGTAACGAATCGAGCAGCGCTTTGAGTTCGGCGAACTGCTGCACAGTATGAGACCCAGTTTGATCGTAGCTCCCACTTCCTCTTTCTTGGTCGCTGTATTTATTATTATTTTGTTTTTTGGACATTTATAATTTCCTTTTAATTTCACGTTGCCCACGCAAAAAAAAAAGAAAGAAAACCCACTGCTGTCTGTCAGACGCCCTCGTTCGGTGCTGACGCGGCCGGCAGCGGGCTGGCGTCGACGCGGGGCAGGCTGCCCCAGGGCAGGTAGCCGTGCAGGAGGAGGTTGTTGGGGATGGTGTCCAGGTGCGCGAGCTCCTGGCGCACGTACGCGATCAGCGTCGTCATGTGGGACTGGTGCGGCAGCCGGTTGAAGAAGATGTGCCGGAAGAGCGCGTCGCCGAGCTGGTCGTCGGTGGAGGACTTGAGGGCCTTGTCGAGCGAGAGCGTGGCGTGGGCGTAGAGGTTGGGCATCTGCTTGAAGGCCTTGCCCATCCCCACGTAGTTGACGCCCACATTGTTGAGCTTTTCCTCCACGTCCATCCAGAAGCTGTCCGCGAAATAGGCTCGCGTGTCCAGCGCCTGCGCCGTGTGTGTGTGTGTGTGTGTGCGGTGCGTGCGTGTGCGGTGACGCGCGTGGTGGTGAGGGACACAGAACACTGCTGGCGTGGGTGTAGGTGTAGGTACCCGGCTGGATTCGTCCTTTCGGAGCCGCACGGAGGTCATCCACATGTGCAGCGTCGAGATCAAAAACCAGGGCAGCAGGCCCTTTTCCTCGTACCCCAGTACTGCGTGCGATTCACTGTCAGCACCCAATAAACACAACCGCACCCCCGAAGGCGGCACCACCCACACGCCACACGACACGCAGAGAAGAGGCGCACAATCGTAGAATTCCTCGTCGAGCGAGCGGTAGAAGACGTTGGCGTAGAGGGCGGAGCCGGACCGCAGGCTCTGGTTCTTCTTGCCGTAGTAGCCCAGGAACCGCAGCAGCCCGTCCTCGCTCTCGCCCTGGTTTGCCCGCTCCTTTGCCACTCTTGTTGCGTCGTGCCGTTGTCGTTGGGAGGGGAGGGGCGATATGTCAAGAGAGGTCTTGGGCAGCTCAAGAGGAAGAGCACGCACTCGAGTATCTTCTGAACGCCCAGCGCATCGCGTCGCCGCTCCTCTGGCGTGCGGCGGGCGAAGATGACGGGCGACATGTAGGTGAGATCTGGATCCGCGCTGGGTCCGGTTGTGACTGAGGCCTGCTCTGCTCGGCCGCCTTCGAAGGATGATCCTGGCATTTCGGGTGTGCCCCGCAGGGTAGAGCTGCGGCGTCCAAACTGCTGCCACAGGCCCAGGGCAATCAAATGTGTTCAGTGTTTCCAGGTTCCATCGATTACAAGATGCGATGAGGAGATGGAGGCCCAGTACGAGGAATGAAGGAACGTGGCCTGCTTGTATCGGCATGCAGCCGTGGATGACCGCTGCGCCTGTGCGGCTACGATGCACGATTGGGTGGCGGGCCGATGGATGGCATCGTGAAGTGATCGACGACATTACCCTACAGGACGGCGCGGCCATGGTCCAGGCACCAGTTGACAGGTGGGGCATGTGTAGAGTCTTGCGCATTACCCTCCTCCACTCCACTCCACTCCACACTATTGGTTTGATTGAATTTGTCCAACATTCGTAGGTCGATCTCCACCAAGAAAAGAAACAAGAAAACAGTAATCTTTGGCCCAAAGTATTGACGTGGAATCCGAACTTTACATGGATGAAGAAGAGTCCGAGGACATGGAAGAGCTTGCCGAGTTGGAGCTGGTCGAGCTGGAGGAGCTGTACGACGTGGAAGAGTTGCTGCTCGTTGACGAGTTGGTGGCTGTGGACACCATGCTGGTGACCCTTGAGAGGGTTAGGTCCTTGGGGTTGGGGCTGAAGATCAGCAGCATAGCCACAGCAGGGAACACTTCAACCAAAAGCAAGAACAAGACGGCGTATGAGTTCTCCCATTCAGATGCTGCCAAGGCCAGGAGCAGGATGGCATGCATGAAGAAGGCAAATGAACAGATGGCACCAACACAAAAGATCTGGGTGAAGAAATGTGTCAGCATAGCAATCTTTACAGAGGGATGGTCACACAAACCTTCCAGTTGGAGTTTCCTCCCTTCGCCTTGCCCAAGATCACAAGCTTATAGTGAAGTCCGCCTCCAGCAATCAAGAACAACAGTGCCATAATAATGGAAACAGAGGCCACCATAACCTTGTAAACGATCGACAGCGTGAATTGGGCAGTAGACAAACCGGTAGTGTCCTATTCACATCATGCAAAACATAAGACAACTGAGAGAAATGAGGGGAGTTCAATCTGAACCTTTCTGACTACACGCCCCAAGCAGGAATCGCCAGCACTATCTTTCGGCAGTTCCTCAAACAAGATGATCAGAGTCATGAACAGGAGGTAGAGGATAATGTTGAAGATGAACCAGCTGACGAGCAGTGCTGTCGCTTCTTTCTCGTGACCAGGACCTCTCGAACGAACCAGAACGCTCCTGTAGGCTATCAGGTTAGAACCAACAAAAATCGTGTTGATTTACCAAAAGACAAGTTATACCCGATCATGTAGGCAATCCACGAGAAAGCCGAAATGTACACGAACGTAGGCAACTGCAGCAAGACGTAGTCCGATACTGACGAAGAATCGGAGATATCGCCACCGAGGATAAGGCAAAAGTAGATGCCCCGAACTTAAAACCAACAGTACCAATGTTAGTTGGTAATCAAGCAGCACTTCGATAAAACGTACTTAAGAGCAACGGCAACATGATAAAGTAGAACACGTGCAACTGTTTAAGTTGCTGCTGGAACAGGATCAGGACAATACAAACCAAGCACAGTATGGCCGTAAGAAGGTAGGCGGTCGCGATGACAGAGATCACTGCTTTCTCACCCTCTGACAGCTGTTGTGGCCATGTGAATCATCACTCATCATTTACAGTAAAAACGACTTCGTGACGGGTGTGTACCTGTTCATTCGTTCGAGATTCGTAATCCGCGTACCGTGCGATCGGGAAAAACGTAGAGTTCTTGCCATTAACATCCATGTTGACGCACAAAAATCCATCAGTCAGTGTTGCATCCACCTTCATGGGGACCAACTGCCCCCTTTTCAGTGCGGCGAAGTCGTAGACGTTGAACTCAGAAGACCTCGAGATGTCGGCGCGGAGTTTCAAGCATACCTGAACCGCGTGGGACAAGTTTAACAAGCAACACTTTGAAAAGTGAAAAGTTGATGGGAGGGTGTACGTTGGTGTTGTTGATCTGGAAATCTGTTTGAATAATGACGCCATCTCCGAGAAGTTGCCCATAAAGGGCGTCGGCTTTGTTGTACAAGCCTAAAAATGACAGCTGATGAGCCTCCATGTTGTTGGGTCTTAGTTTTGGGCAGTGTACCATAGGATCTCCTTGGCACGACGTATCGCGTGAAGGTGGTGGACAAACTTCCAGAGACAGACGATGTGCCGTAGTAATGCACAGCACCATCCGAACGAACTTCAACATTGACGCACTGGAGGATCGAGATCGAAGTGTTGTCAAACAAGAACTTGTGCGGGTAGGCCTGCAAAGAGGGTCTGCGTCAGTGCCAACCAAACGAAAGGGACGGAGTGTTAGCTACCAGCATTATGTCGTCACCATAGCACACCCGAGATGAGGCAATAGTTGGGTAGATATCAACATTGGCAAGGCACGACGACGAGGAGCTTGTGCAAAAGCACGCAAGGGTTTGCAATGCTTCGAGCTCGGAGCCGAACCTGAATGGAAGGTTAAGCAGTTGTTGCCTCAGGTGCTGGAGGCACCTCTAGAGCCAGGGGTCATGCGAACAGAGATGGGAAGAATGGTATCCGTACACACACTGCTGGCGACTTTGCAACTGCAGCTGGTAAGAGTCGGTCAACAATTCGATGAGGTCGTCGGCAAGAAGTTGGTAGTTCAAGCCATCAGTCCTCCATTCCCATGGCTCAACAAATGCTTTGTCGATCACTTCTAAGTTCACCACTTGCCCTCCAACCCACGAGCCCTGTTCGTGGTTGCAGTTAGATGACAACTGCTGAGTGGTTAATCTCGGCCTACCTGTTTCCAAGAGAACACAGGTCTCCATACTCCTCCTGATGCCGTGCAATGTTCCTGAGACTCTTTCGGCATGAGCCACGTCTGCCGTTGGAATCCTCTTTGCTCGTAATCTTCGAGCTCGCAGGCCCAGCCTATTTTACCGCACAAATGTGAGAAATGATTGGATCAGACATTGTGGGATTGGAGTAGCACCTTGATCATCACATTCCTGTTCACTCCTGGCCGGAACCTTGAAGGTTCCTCCAGCACTTGAGCAAGCCGGGTCTTTGAAATTCTTCAATGTACAGCCGAAGTCACCGTACATGACCGAATCGCCAGCCAATATACCATTGCTCAGCGCAGTAATGGAGCACGAGGGGAAAGAGTTCTCGGAAGTCATCGGAATTTGACAAGAACCATTCCTGTTGTGCAAGGGTAGTTGGGTGAGTCACTGCCGTCGTCAAGGAGACGTAGTCAAGGCCTTCATAGTACGATGGAGGGAAACGGCTTTCGTTCCAAAAGATGTCCCAGTCCGAGCATGCGCCTTGATTTCGGAGGTGAGAAGGGGACGGGGTACATTGCAGCAATTGCTGGGGTGTGTACCCGAGCTTTCACATTGCGACTGAGTGGTGCAGTGATCAAACGGTGCCACGTAGCATCGCATTATATCCTGTCTGACGACGGGGCACTCATCATCGCTGAAGGTAGCATTATTGGAGCTTGTTGCGCATTGTCCGCATTGGGCTAGGGAAAGTGTTGCACAATCCTGGCATCTGATTGGTTAAACCAGTGATAAAAGAGGTGATGGTAGGATTGTGGTACCTCGTATAGCAGATTCTCCTGGCTGGCACACAGCGCCTGGTCGAACGGGAAAGCGCAGAAATATGCCGGATCTCTGAAGGGTGTGCCATAATTGACATAATCTTCGAAGACGATCCACTCTCCTGATACCCCGTTCCTCTCCAATGCGACGCAATCAGAACTACGCCGCCATTAGAGATGCAAAGGCCCAGGGAAAAGAATGGCTAAGTACGTACTAAGTGGTAATGTTTGGAGCATAGCACTGACCTTTTGCCAAGCGCCACGACTTGCACGTTGGTGTTGCACAAGCAATATCGCATTGTCCTATGGGCCAAGTTGTTGCCCCCGTGCACACTTCCTCCTGTGGGGTTTGGTCAGAGAAAGCGCAGCGCAAAAGAACAGGACTAATCGTACACTGTCTCCGGGATTCATCAGGGAAAGACTGCCGTCTGCCTTGAGGCAAGCCCTGGTACTCGGGCAGTCTGCAAGGTCGACTCCAGCAACATTCGTACATTCTCCGCCATGGCAGTAACCGCAGAAAGTTGCATTCGCCACGTCGAAATCGCATGCTGCAGCGCAGTCCTCCCAGCTGCCACATGTCTTCCAGTTGCAATAGCGATCCGGAGTATTGGCGTTGAGGCAATAATCCTCGGTCATCTGCTGGTCGTTGTCCCAAACCTACTCATTGGATTAAAATTAAATACAAATTGTGGGGTTGTCAACACCTCAGGCTATCATACCCTTTCTCTCATGTAATGGAAAGTGCCCATGCAACGAATCGGAATTTCCCAAAGCGAAAAAGCCAGACTCAACGGAGTCTTGATGGTATCACCTTTGGCCCACAGTGATTCAGGACGATTCATGTAAAAGGAGGATTGCCTTCCCCAATGAATGCAGTCGCCGTCGTTGGGTTGTATAATGAACGGCTCCAGCGTGATGGTTCTGCGCCGAGTGATGGGCGGTGAGCGTGTAAGTCGCCGCGCACTGCACTGCAGTGTCTCCCTAAGCTGGGGGAAGGACGTACACGTGCTTGCGCTTGTCTGAGGGAAACTGGACCTCGTAGTTCTTCCAGCACCCTTCATTTACGCGGTAGTGAGGCAGAACGTTTGCCGGTGTGGGGGTGTCAGAAAGCCCCAGAAGCTCTTTCAGGCCGTAGAGGAACGGGTACAAACTCATCTTACTGAGGAGACACTGCGGGAACAGCACGGGAAAGGGGTTGGCATTGGTTATCCGTTACAGAACACCCAGGACCCCACACGCACCTCAACAAACCCTGTTTCTGCTTCATCCTTGGAGTAACTACAGGTGGAGTTGGTCCTGCTGCATACCCCGACGTAGCAGTCAGAATCGGTGGTACACGGCACACCACCAAGAAGCCGCCCAAATGTGAGTGTCTCACACTCGCTCCAGAAGCTCATCTTCTCCCGGAAGTAATTGCTGAACTGCACAACGCGCATAAGACACAGAGTGTGTGTGTGTTGGCTCTGCAAGGGGACGTACACTCGGTACAACGCTAGAACAGCCTCCTTCGAGGTCGACCTTGTTCTTGGAGAAGATGTAGTCATCCAGGAATGTGGCTGCGCAAGCGGGGTTCGTGCATGAGCCCAGCAACTTGACGTTGCTGCGTCCGGTAACTGGAATTGATCTCAGGTTAGCAGCTGCTGAAAACTGCTTTCCAAGAGATGTGACAACCTTGGCTGACAGATATGTTGGAGGGTTGACAGGATGTGGTCCAGCGGGAGCGGAGGGAGCAGCAAGGATCTTGATAAAATGCTTCCTCCCAAGGAGGAACAGTTTGCAGACATGCTGTTGATTGCTCCCAGGTGTGAACGACATCGCTATCATCTATCAAATCGTCGGCCATCTGCTTGCATGCATGGTATTCAGGACTGAACCGCGCGGCATCAAGCTGTGACCATAAATACTGGTGAGACTTTGACCACCAACAGGACAACAACCAACATACCCAATACGCACTACCCCAGAACTGGGATGTGGAAAGTGTTTTTAGGTTTTCCACGTCTTGGCGCAGAATTGCCGCCAACTGACTGAACTGCTCGAACTCGCAGGACGGCGTACGCAACTCCGCAATAGAGGTAGCCAGAGGAAGAGGCTGAGGAAGGAGTTCATTGCCTGAGGAGCGGTTTTTCTCACTGAGAAAAGAAGAAGGCCTATATTGCGTACCATGCCAGATGTGTCCACCATATGAGGACGAGTTATCATCATACAATTGGCAACGTCGGAAGCCATCGCATATGTGACCTTGGTTTTCCGGACAGTGTCTGTGCTTAGATACAGCACCATTGCAGTTTTGTTGAGAGTGTATTTGATAGTTGCCTCTTTGGCCTCCGGCAAGCTGAATAGCACTTGTCAGATTGTGAAGATGTCTTTCTTCAAGTAAAAGGAAAACGAAAAATAATACATGGATGACCGAACCTTACGGAGGTGAAAAGGTTGTCTGTGATGGACGAATAGGTCTGCCACAAATTATCGTTAACGGCATAGTTGACGTAAACAATGTCCGTAAGATGAGGTGCATAGGGCCAAAGAAGGTTAGGTTGCTCCGTTGGAAGCCTGGCAACGAGGTTAGGCCATCCAGTAGGCCGTTGGTTTGGAGCCGACAGCGAATAGTTAGTGCTGCCGCATACAAGCTCCGCTGAGGACAACCAGGAATTCAAGAACCCTGACCACAGTGTGAACTCAGAAGCTGGGTGTAGCCCAAATTTGTCTGAGGGTGAAGGGAGTAGAAAGGGTGGTATTAGGTCATTGACGAGAAACGAAGAACGACATAGAGCACATACTTGTATCCATAGTCACGCCCCAGTTGCTCCTATAGAAACTCCAATCGGGATCGCCAATCCAATTGTCGTTCTCCCAGGCCCAGTGCACCACTGTCTCTCCACTGCCTGAAGCGGGGCAATAGGAAAAGGCCAGGGGCGTTTGGTCATAGTTCCAAGAGTAGTGGGGTGCGGTGGGGAGATTGTCGCCGGAACCAGTGAAAGTATAAGCGTCGTCCGCCCACACCCACAAGCTGGGGCGGAGGAGGACACCCCCTTCATACCACAGCCCGAACCATTGGGGACAGGGTCCCGACAGTTTGGTGCGATAATAAACTCTGTAGAACGGAGCCCAATACGTGTCGAGGGGCTCAGAGACAATGTCACCGTCTTTCGCACATTCTGCCAACGCGTTACCAAAGTCACAATCATCTGCCACCGTCTTTCGCGTTCCGGTTGAAGGAAAGTCTATGCCACTGGGCGTGAGTCTTTCGCTGGAGGTCGAGGAGGGTACGTTACGTACCCTTTACCTGCACCTGGATATCCGCACTAGTCACCATGTCGTAGGGGATAACTGCTCCGTACCAGGTGCTTGGAAGCCCTCCGTCCTTGGTTGTGGCTTCCAGCACTTGCTCATTTTCCGGACAAATTACAAATGCTGTAGGCCACTGGTAACTCGTACCATTCATAGGGCGTCGAGCATAGGTAATCTTCAGCAGCAGTGCAGTTAAAGGCGCCAGGAGGCCACGATTCACAGGAGCCACAGTTCTCGTGTGAAGCGTAGTTGCAATAGCAACGTGACGGATGCTCCGTGCGACTAGAGCAATCTGAGTATCGACAAGGCACGTCCAGCGTTAGCATGCGCACCTCGGTGTCGTACTCATTTTCAAATGACGCTACTTCCACAAAGCGGTCAAACACGTTGCCGGTCACAACCTGGGTAAATCAACAATGAACGTTATGTGATGCACCAGGCAAAAAGGAGAGTACCCCGTACCTGGTGTGTGGACGCGACCAATTGGACAGCATAGGTTTGGTCCCACCCGATGAGTTGGATCAAAACCACGAAACAAACACAGGCCCAGTCAAACCGATACACCATCGTTGTTCTATTCACCCGTCCCCCTTCGTTCTACGAAGTAGTAAGAAATCCGAGTTTTGTTGGAATTTTCGGTAAGTTTGCGAATGTTACTTGTTTTTAATGTTTCTGGGCATGATCAACAGCTGCGAAGTAGGTTGGAATTAATTTGGCGTTTAACTAGGTTCATTTTTCACGTCGTCTTTGGTGCCACATGAGTGGTCAACCGAACCTAGTCTTGATGTTTTAGTCTGGACCTTATGCGCACACGCCAGTTACAGGATTTCTCGTCTGACCAGCCGGGCATGACGCGGTAGTGCCTCCGTTGCTGGGACCTACCCAATCATCGATGGAACTGCCAGAATCAAGGCCGTCGAATTGGTCCATGTCGAGGCCAGGACCAGCGGCGTAGGTGAAGCTGCCGAAGAGTGGGCTCAGCTTCTTCCGGGCGCAGCAGTGGCACCAGTTCTTGTTGCTCTCACACTTGTCGATGATGTACAAGCCGCCAGTAAGTCGGGAAGGAACAGGCGCATTGAATTCGAGTTCATCGTTAACGCTAACAGGTTCGCCGCTGCAGTAGTCCTGCTCTCCAGCGTTGTTAATCTGGTATGTAACGGGCAGATGGATAGACAGACGGCGGATGAAACAGCTGCCGTGGTAGTCACCAGACTCGGGACCATCCAAAAGTGACCAGTGGTGATGACACCTTTCGGTACCGGTAATGAGCGGAGCAGATCTGATCTGTGACTCCGTATTGGCAGACCTCGCACAAACGCCAGTTACAGGATTTCTCGTCTGACCAGCCGGGCATGACCCGGTAGAGCCTGTGTTGGAGGGACCAAAACACTCATTATCACTCGTGGGAGTATAGTCGCTGCCACGCTTGCCCGACATCAGGTAGTGAGCCCTGTTCAGGGCTTGTTGAGCGGGATCGCTGTTGCCAGCGAGGGCCTCGGCTCTTTTCATGGCCATGGTGAGGGATCTACTGTCGGACACAACCGAGTAGGGGGAGGGGACGAGGTGGTCAACAAAGATGTCGTTGTCGAAGCCGGTGTCTTGGACAGCGAAGCCCTCGCAGCAACGTTCGCACCACCTGCGCTCCCAAGTGGCAATGGCGCTCTGGCCACCACAATAGGTGATAGCGTCCCAGAATGCCTCGCACTCGAGGTGTGGGGCCAGGCCCGATGCAGAATAGCACTGAAGGGCCAGTAGGCACAAGGTAACTGCAAAGACGGTGCGCAGCATTGTGGTCTAAGCTGGATGAGTTATGAGTACTTCGGGTGCCCAAAAAGTTTTTATGGCTATGACTGAATTTTCTACGAAAATGCAGAGATGTGTCCTGTACAGGGAAAACGTAGATGAAGGTTCTTGTTTCTTGTATTTAGGGTAAAATATCAAGGTCCAGGTTGATGGTTGGGTGTCTGAAAGGACACAACAGAACGAGTCTTGCCACTGTAGAGCTGGAAATAGCGAGATCCGGCGTAGACTGAGGAAATGAGGCCCAGTTCGGCCGCGACTTCTGCTCGAGTTGCGATAGTTGAAGAGAAGCTCCAAGTCGGCCTCAGAAACATCGTAGCCAATGGCAGTGGACAGGTCGCCCGCGTCGCGGTAGCCACGACCCTCACCTGACCCATCCAGGAAGAAACGTTTGGATTGTATCTGCTCGGCGGCGCAGTAGCCCCGAGTCTGATAGACGTCGCTGCTGCCAAGGAAGTTGCCGCGACTCAGGGCGGGGCCATAGCGAGAGAGAGGGTTGAGGCCGCGGCTGGGTGCAGCACCTGGCACGGAACGGACAAAGGCGTGGCCGGTGATGTATTCTAAGGCACCATGGAGATTCTTGCCCGCGCAAGGGTTCCTGGCCGTGTTCGTTTCGGGGTACCTGTAGAGAGGAGCGCAGTCAACTGTAAAAGTGGGGCAGGTTAGGACTGACCCAGTAATGGAGCGTAAGTGAGGAGGGCGTACTGAGCTGCTGCGCAGATGCGATGAGGCCGTTGTTGTAGCGAGGGTCGGCGCGAGCGCGGGCCTTGTCGGAATGAGCGCGTTGATATTGCATGTTCACGGACAGGGCGTCAGCAGCAACCACAGCCCAGCTCGACTTGCACCCGTAACCAATGACAGGAACGGGAAGCGCGGGGGCAGAATGAACCACCTTGCCATCGGCTTGACGGCGGGCAGAATAGTCCACGCTCATGGCAGGACGGCGGTTCTGTCAAGGGATTCGAGGATCGGTGCCAAGTCCAGGGCACCGTGATCATTTTGAGTGGGTACGACAAGACCGCCGATAGTGGCGCGGTATTGATCGAGTGTACGCCAGGAGTATGGCCCCATCGCGCTCAGGTTGAAGCTCTTGTCGACGGAATTGAACAGATTGGTATCTTGCTTCTCCCGAGCAACAGTGTTCATCAAGATTGAAAGGCGTTTAAAATGCGGAGCAAATTAGACCGGGACTGTTGGGGGAGCGCAGGCGTGGAGCCGCCACGCGGTTGAATGGACAGGGCGGCAACAGCAAGAAAAGCATTCTACGCCAGAAAACAGATCTAAGGTCCTATTCCTGTCCATTCGGCTGCGTGTGTGAATTTTATTCAAAATAGACAAAATCAACAGTAAGTTGACGGTCTTATGTTCTTGAAGGGCTCCTCGTAGTCGCTAGTGGTCCGCAAGAAAATGCCCACAACGGTTCCTAGTCCGCATAATCCCTTCGTCAGGCTTTGCCCCTGCACATTCTTGGCCAGCTTCATCATGCCTAGTTCGCCCCATGTGCGGCCGAACGGAACGCGCATAAGCCAGTACGACAAGTTGTCGTTGTTGTAGTAGCCCATCGCCACCACTGGTTGATCAGCAATTTGGCCAACAGGACAACTCTGCGAATTGTCCGGTAGTCCGGGGATGTTCTGGAAGACGCCGCCACTGTAGAGCTGGAAGTTGCGAGATCCGGCGTAGACCGACGATATGACAGGCCCAAATCTGCCGCGACTTCTGCTCGAGTTACGATAGTTGAAGAGAAGCTCCAAGTCCGCCTCTGAAACATCGTAGCCTATAGCAGTGGCAAGGTCGCCCGCGTCGCGGTAGCCACGACCCTCACCTGATGCATCAAGGAAGAAACGTTTGGATTGTATCTGCTCGGCGGCACAGTAGCCCCGAGTCTGATAGACGTAGCTGCTGCCAAGGAAGTTGCCGCGACTCAGTGCGGGACCGTAGCGAGAGACAGGGTTAAGGCCGCGGCTGGGTGCAGCACCGGGCACGGAACGGTCATAGGCGTTGCCGGTGATGTATTCCAAAGCACCAAACAGAGTGTTGCCCGCGCAAGGGTTTCTGGCCGTGTTCGTGGGCGGGTAGAGAGGGGCGCAGTCGACTGGACAAGTGGGGGTTGGTTAGGCCGACTTGTTGGTGGAGTGTAAGTGAGGAGGGCGTACTGAGCTGCTGCGCAGATGCGATGAGGCCGTTGTTGTAGCGAGGGTCGGCGCGAGCGCGGGCCTTGTCGGAATGAGCGCGTTGATATTGCATGTTCACGGACAGGGCGTCAGCAGGAACCACAGCCCAGCTCGACTTGCACCCGTAACCAATGAAAGGAACGGGAAGCGCGAGGGCAAATTGAACCACCTTGCCATCGGCTTGACGGCGGGCAGAATAGTCCACACTCTTGGCCCGGTCAGCAGATCTGTTGAGGGAATCAAGGATTGGTGCCAATGCCAGGGGGGTTCCACGAAAGTGATTTTCTCCGGGTATGATAAGACCACCGATAGTGGCGCGGTATTGATCGAGAGTTATCCAGGCGTACGGCCCCGTTGCGCTCAGGTTGAAGCTCATCTGTCCGTTAAGGAATGGATTGATATGAAGAGCAACATCGTGCATCACGTTTTTGTAGTCCCTCATGGCGTTGAAGGTGCGGAGCAGCTGTTGAGAGCGGTCGCGAGGGATAGTATCCACAATGTTGATCCTATTGCGAGAGATGTGCTCCTCCCACTCGTTGAAGTTGGGGGCGTTGAAGGTGGCAGCCACCTGCTTGAACCGGGAATACCACACCGTCCTTGTAACGTCTGCCTGGGCTGTCACAGGGTATACCAGGGCCAGCGCGGCAAGCAATACCGCGACCAGTGTCAAAAGACTTGCCATCGGGGAACTGCAGTTTAGAGATGAGCATCCCTAGCCGCACAGTCGGTTTTGTCGTCAAAACATCAATTGTGAGAAGTGGGAGAAATATGCCAGAAATTTGGTTGGGTGTTGTTGTGGTTGCAACTTTTGCGCTCAACCTCGGCGAAGGAGAGCCACCACCGCATACGTCATATTTCTGCTGCTACACGATGCTCGTCCTGCGGTCGTGGATTTTCCTTGGGGCGTTACTCTGCGGGTGTCTTCTGGGGTGCCACGCCGCGTGTGAGGATGATTGGCCTGAGTATGTGTGCCACGAAGCCGAAAGGACGGACAAAATTTGCTATGCTGGAGCTTCCAGCCCCCCAACCACCCTGACCTTTGAGCAAGCGGCAAATGACCAGTCGGAGATAGAAGGAGAAAGTGGACTCGGACAGGTGACACTGAATGGTTCCAGCACCTGGAACTTGCGCGAAGGGTGCGAATCGGGGACCTTCCAGTACAATGAAACCACCCCGGTGCGGGGCTTGCCCATCCGTAACCAGGACAGTTGCGGGGCATGCTGGGCCTACGCCCACAGCTGCTTTATAACTCTATGGCACTGCGAGCACGGAAACACAAACGACATGACCAAGATGACGCAAGTCTCGTCTCTTCAACAGCACGGTAATTTCCCTCTTATGCCGCTCTTACGTATCACCAACTTCTCATCAATCCCTCAGTCGATTGCGTACCTTCCAAGAGCGAGAACGGAGTGAGAAATGCTGGGTGCGGCACAGGATCGCTGAAACTGGCGTCTCTCTACTACATGGGCCGACTTACCGCCCTGGACATCAAGGGCTCCGGCGCTACTGTGGGCTTTGCCTCAGAATCAGATTATCCGATGACCTACAATGAAGATCTGAACAGGGTAATCGTGCGTGACCCAGTACACAACCATGGTCAATGCAAGTATCAGCCGAACTTGCAATTCCCTTGGGGGGGTGCTCCTCCTGCAAATGCTGCCCTACTTTTGATTGATGTTGGTCCTCTCAGCGAGAAGGAGATGACATATCTATTCCAGAATCGTCGGGCGCCCTTCGCCACTACGATGTATGTCTCCTATTCGCACATGCTCATTCGATCCTGTCAGGCATCAGACTGGGGGCTCAATGATGGAGCCGAATTGCCCGGCACTAGTGTCTACGAAAATTGGGACGAGTGCCCGGAAGGCATTCCCGCAAATCACGCCGTGGTAAATGTTGGCATGGGAACCACAACAACCGGATTTACTCCCTTCTGGTACATCCGCAACTCGTGGGGTGTGGGCTGGGGTGACAAGGGTCACATAAGAGTTCATCGCGACTCGGGTAACACTCATATTCCCGGTTCCGATCCTTCGAAGCCCGGAGGCACCGCCATGTGCAGTCTCGGTTACATGAACTCCTACCCCCGCGCCGAGGGTGTGGCTGGGGACGACAGTTGCACCAGGTTCCAATTCAGCTAGATCTTGTAATAACCAATAAATTTGATGAACGTAGGTGAACTTAACCCTCCAGCTCAGCAACTCCAACTCTGCGATTATCAACCGGATGGCCCAAATCTGTTGGGGGAGATAGTACAAAGAAATTTGTTTTTCTTTTGCACCGCCAGCCTGGCAACCGTTCCCTGACGACCCAACTCCCACGCCTCCACACATCAACACTCACAACTGTTGTTGGCACATGCACCAGCTGAGCTCCCACGAGACCGTGCTCGGCTTCGCGCTCTCCGCAAAGCACCCGCCCCATGGCTGCAGGTCCACGCCGCTGCCCCACACCTTGGCCGACTCCATGCGCATACCCCACATGAATGAACTCGCGCATCACAAGCAGACAAAAAAAACAAAAAAAAACGTAGATTGATGGGTGGATTGCGATGACTCGATCTTTGGACCGTCTCACAATATATTTTAACGAAGGGGGAGGGGTGCAGTACTGCGCCGGTGTCCGCCCTGGGATGCGACCAGACCAAGAGATGACAAATTTTAATTTTTTGTTTATTGTAGCACCACACACGCCCACACACCGAAGACCCGTCGCATGACATAACGAGTGTTGACTTCCCAAGGCTTATGATTGATGTGGGTACTCGAAGAGAAGGAGATGACGTTTCTCTTCCAAAATGATCGGACGCATTCATAAGGGCTTCGAAGGATCAATAACGGGAACATGAGTGCCCTTCGAGTTGCAAGTACCCTTGTCACCCAGCCCAATTTTGAGTTGTTGCGCAGCCTAGGCTGCGCTCTGTCTTGGCATTTTGCTGGAAATCTCTTTTGAATTGCAACATGACAGTTATGCCACGGAAGGTCAAAGGAACAAGAGATCTCCAAGCGAGTAGCCATGTATCAACAACGGTCGCTACGCCATGCGGCACTGGCCTGTGCGCTTGTGCTGGTCGCACTTTCCTTAGGACACTGCCAACTGCAGCCCGGGACGCAAACTACGCGCGAAGTTTTCATCTTTAAAAAAGGGCAGAGTGATGACCCAATGGGAACGAAATGGTTTTTGGCTGCCTCCGGAGCAGATATCAACAACCCCATTTTGAACCCCGTTACCTTCCGCATGATGTACGTTGTGCCTCAACCTCCCACCCAGAAAAACCATTGTCGATTGTTGACGTGTCATCTGCGTGACGAACAGGCATGGGGACCCTCTCGATCCGGCCAAAATGATAAGGCCCATCACTATGACTACGTTTGTTGAAGACGGTATACTGAAGGCCACGCTCCAAATACGATCACTCGATGGTGAGGGATCTTTTGAACTCAACGCCAGGAGCACCTACGGTGGTCTGCCAGAGTTGATAGCAACCCAAAACAACATTGGGGGACAAAGCTCGATAGTGGCGACAGAATTGAATCAAGGTAGCACCAACAAGTGGAACATCGACGCCACCCCTCAGGCTGATGGCACCCAGTCGGTACCGCTCCTTTCCCACCCCTTCACCCTTCCTAAGGCTAAATACACCTACCGGGCAGGTGCGATTCTTCACAACTGTCGGCGCAGATCTCCGGCCGTTCAATCTTGCCATGGGCTTGCCTTCGGGTGTTACCCTCACTGCCGCCACCCAGTACTTCTCGGTGATCGGTACCGACTCTCCGCCGCCCCTTCGCCAGCCCTCCTGTCTCACACGGCTCTTTTCTCACTGCAGACGCGGACCAGTACCCCTATGTTTCGGACTGGACAGCGCAGTCGGAAATCGCCTACAATCCCCTTTCGAGTGATGGCATGCCTGAGTGCATAGTCACTGCCAGGTTCTTGGCGTTTTCTCTTTCGTGCGGCTTATCGCTGACAGACGTTTGCGAAGTGCCCGAAGGGATGGATGCGGCCGATCATCAGGCGTGGCTCAAATCGGCCCGTAGTGCCCCGTGCACCCAACTGTTGGAACGCCTCCAGCAGTGCTGCGATGAGCGCGACCCAGATGTCCCTGCGCAGCCTACGGACTCAGATGATGATACCACGCTGCGCCTTGTCCCTTTTTCGAATTTTATGGCAGCTCTCGAGGTTTGCGCTCATCATGAACATATTCTCGTGGTGCATTTGGTTACGGGTTCCCTCATGGGACAAACGATGAACTGGAACCTTCCTTTCGCCAATACTGAGGCAAAGCGCCGGTCCCTCTGCGAACGTATGCTGTTCTCTGATTCCGGCGTACGGCCCTACCTCGCACCCATAAAGGCCTGCTTGGACGATAGGCTCTCTAAGCACCCTCATAATTTCCGTGCCCTTGGTGCCTACTGGGAGCCCGAGGCCTACTTCGAGGAGATGTGTGTCCCCACCGATGATGATACCAGCCTGTACAAGAGCGCCAACGTGACAGGGTTTGCCAGCCTTGACAGTTTCTTCGGAACTCAAGTCGGAACGACCACTGGCGGCACGCCGACCACTGGCTATCCGCCGACCACTGGCGGCACGTCGACTACTGGCTATCCGCCGACCACTGGCGGGCCGCCGACCACTGGCGGGCCGCCGACCACTGGCGGGCCGCCGACCACTGGCAATCCGCCGACCACTGGCTATCCGCCGACCACTGGCGGCACGTCGGTCACCACTGGCGGCACGTCGGTCACCACCGGCACGTCGGTCACCACCGGCACGTCGGTCACCACCGGCACGTCGGTCACCACCGGCACGTCGGTCACCACCGGCACGTCGGTCACCACCGGCACGTCGACGACTGGCAATCAGATGGATCGTTACTGTCCGTACGGGGGGTACATGGCCGACCCTGTGGGAACCGATCCTCCGCGGTGCTACGTGAGCGTCAACAATGATCCCGTTGCCCCTAAATGGGCCGATTACATACCGCTGTGCGCTGCCATGAATGGTACTCTGGCCTCCTTCCGCTCGGCGTCCGAGTTCTCCGCCATTGGCCTGGCCTGCGGTGACCAGCAGGCCGCTGGCTATTATTCAGCTGGATGCTGGCTGGACGGCGTCACCGACGACTTCGACTGGGACCCCGAAGACATCCCGCCGCCGCCCAACCCGTGGGGGTGGTGGTGGAGCACATCCGGCGATTCCAACGACTTCCTGGTCAATAGTGATACGTCCGGACCGGAGGTCGCAAACTGCTGGAGCCCTGGTGAACCCAGTCGTGTGTGGAACGGCCATAAAGAGCTTTGCCTGCAATCCTTCACGAACGGGAAGCTCAACGACTATCCTTGCCACGCTGGCCTCGGAGCCATCTGCATGATGGACAGCGTCGCAGGCACACCCTAAGTCAGCTCCGAACTCAAAATACATTACTACTTAATTAGATGTCAATGTCCTTCTGCTGAAGAGGTGGTAGCACGCGTGGGGTGGAGGGAGCGGTGCCTGAGCGACAGCTTGATCTCAACTCCCCGCGCAAGACACACAGTGCTGTCATGCACCGCTCCCTCGCCCTGCACGGCATGTCGTGTCGTGTGTGGCCGTGGTAATGAAGTCACATGCACTTCACGCGGCTGGACAGCACCACCACCTGCGGCAACCGGATCATACGCGTGCGCCAGTGTCATACGTATGTCGTGTTGTGGGTGCGAGGAGGTTGGGAGGGGGAGGGTGTACGCCAAGCTCAGCTGGTGCATGTGCCAACAACAGTTGTGAGTGTTGATGTGTAGAGGCGTGCGAGGTGTGGTACCGCGGTGTCATGCATGAGGGGGTTGGGAATAGCGGGTGGAAATGGCGGAAGGGGGAGGTTACAGGGCAGAAGGGGCCGGTTGGCGGGGTGGAAGGGGGCGGTTG
>CDFB01033509.1:0-11798 GCA_000826425.1 Acanthamoeba lugdunensis | reverse complement strand
CCCGGCTTCACCCTCGCCGTGCTGGCCAACTGGCTGCTGGCGACACCCATCCAGTTCTACGTGGGTTACCCTCTCTACCTGTCGGCCTACCGCGCGCTGTTCTACGGGAGGACCGCCAACATGGACACCCTTGTGGTGTTGAGCACAACGACCGCGTACGTGTACTCCCTGGTCTCCGTCATCATCCTCCTCATCGACGGCGGCTACGAGACGGAGTTCTTCTTCGAGACCTCGGCGATTCTGTTGATGCTGATTATGTTGGGTCGGTATCTGGAGGCCGTGGCGAAAGGTATGGCGTAGCTCTTATGCTTTACTTCATTGTCGCTGCTGCCGCTGCTGCTACCATTTTTTTTTTCCTGGACCCCTTCCCCACAAACCCATCCGAACAAACTAACATGTGGCCATATCCAACAAAGGCAAAGCGTCCGACCTCGTCACCAAGCTGCTGGAGATGCAGGCCACGACAGCGATCCTATTGCGAGAGGGCGCATACGGCTCGGTGCACGAGGAGCGCGAGATCGACATCCAACTCGTGCAGCCAGGCGATCTGCTCCGCGTACCGCCTGGCGGCAAGATCCCCACGGATGGCGTCGTCGCGTTCGGGACGACGAGTGTGGATGAGTCGATGGTTACCGGTGAGGCAATGCCTGTCACCAAGCGGTCCGGGGACGCGGTGTACGGAGGCACCATCAACCAGCACGGGAGCGTTCACGTACGCGCCACCAAGGCTGCATCGGAGAGCACCCTCGCATCCATCGCTCGGTTGGTGGAGGAGGCACAACTCACCAAGCCAGCGGCGCAGCGAGTGGCCGACCTCGTCGCTGCGCTGTTCGTACCATCCATCCTGCTGCTTACCCTGCTGGTTTTCTCCGGCTGGCTGGTTCTGGCCGCGACCGACGCCGTCGATACGAGCGAGCATCCGGTGCCCTTCGCCCTGCGCTTCGCCCTGGCTGTGCTGGTCATCTCTTGTCCGTGCGCCATCGGGCTGGCTGTCCCGACGGCCATCATGGCCGGCACGTCGGTAGCGGCCAAGCATGGCATCCTCTTCAAGGGCGGAGCCATACTGGAGACGTGCCATCGGTCGAGGGCGGTGGTCTTCGACAAGACGGGCACCCTTACGCGCGGCCGTCCCTCCGTTACCGACCTACACATCCTGGTGGACGGCGGTGAGGATCCGAGCAGACGCGAGGTGCTCCATCTCATCGGCTCGGCCGAGCGAGCGAGCGAGCATGTGCTGGGGCGGATCATCTACGAGTATTGTCGCAACGAGCTCGGCGGAGGCCACGCGCTCGACGAGGCTGGCGACTTTCTGGCGGTACCTGGGAAAGGGCTCTCATGCACCGTCGCGGGGCGCGCTGTCGCCATCGGGAATCGACTGTGGATGCAGGAGCAGGGGGCGTCTGTACCCCGAGATTCAGAAGAGGTGGCCGTTCGGATGGAGGAGCAGGGTCGGACCATCGTGTGGGCAGCCGCGGATGGGCAGCTGGTCGCCCTGGTCGCCCTCGCAGACACGCTCAAGCCCGAAGCTACGCCGGTGGTGCGCGAACTGCAACGAATGGGGCTCGAGGTGTGGATGCTCAGCGGCGACAACTCGCGCACCGTGAACGCGATCGCCTCCCGGCTCGGGATCGCACAGGCGGCTGGCGACCTACTGCCTGAGGACAAAGCGGCAAAGATACGCGAGCTGCAGGAGCAGGGGCAGATCGTGGCCATGGTCGGTGACGGCGTCAACGACTCGCCTGCCCTCGCCCAGGCCGACGTCGGCATCGCGGTTGGCGCGGGCACCGATATCGCTCTAGAGGCTGCCGACGTCGTGCTGGTGAGGAGCGACCTTCGGGACGTGCTCGTGGCGCTCCATGTCTCGAGAGTGACCTTCGGATGCATCAAGCTCAACTTCGCCTGGGCATTCTTCTACAACGTGCTCGGAATCCCGCTTGCAGCCGGAGCACTTTATCCTTTCACGGATTTTGTGCTCCCTCCTGCTTTGGCCGGTCTGTCCGAGTTGCTCTCCTCGCTTCCTGTGGTTCTTTTCTCCCTTCTTCTGCGCTTGCTGTACAGGGCGCCGATTATGGTGTGCTTGAGCGAGGAAGTTTAAATCAAAATTTGTCCTCCGCCCCTACCCCTATCCTGAGTGTGACAGGTATTTGAGGTCGGCATGCTCAAAAAACAACTCGAGATTGCTGGGTGGCTGACGTGGGCGTCTGTGGGCCGCTCTCAGAGAGCTGAACGTAGCTGCGCCTATAGTTGCCCTTTGTGTAACAGAGAAGCACATTGACAAGAGGCAGCCCATCCTTGAGCGTACACCTGTGCGAGCGGAGCGCGTAGACACCTCACATCATCATCATCATCGTCGACGCCAGCTGGCGCAGAGGCAACGCCACGCAAGCGTACCGCTGGCGACGTCTTGCGGCCACCTGGCCGCGGCGTTCAGGACCAACCGGCGAAGAGGCTGCGTGGGGGCGGCCGCAGCTGGAACCGCGGACGTGCTGCATGGTGTCTAGCTGGCGGCGTTGACGTTGGCCCGGGCGTGATGGCGAAGCAATGCTAGCCGTGTTGGCGCGCAGTGGTGTTTGGCGACTGTCTGCTCCACTCGACCGCGTCACACAAACAAACGCGGCAACGAGGACAAAGGTGGGGATCCGAATTTCGCCGAGTTACATGCGTGGGAGTGTTGAAGCGGACGAAATTCCGCGTAGTGAAATCCCACGTAGGGACGGAGGCACAACACCAAGAGGAGGGAGGAAGGAGATGACGGAAGTCGCAGGCCACATCCCCAAGGCGATGGACGCAAGGACCTTCAGCGACCAGCACCCTCAAGGCGGGTGCACCCCCACGGGGGTGGTCTTGGAGAGTGACCCCAATCACCGCCTGACGGCCCATCATCGACCGCCATCTCCCCCCGATCACCGCCACGGCTTGCGGGAGGTGCCGCTCCTCCCCCCACAGAAGCCCCTTCCACCTCAGCCATCGTCGCCACCTGAGCAGGGACCCCCTCAGCCTGCGCCCCTTCCACGACGCCGCAGCACAGGATCTCGCTCTGTTTCGCCCTCATTCCCTATCTCCTCTTCCTCCGACGTGGCCTTCAACTACGCATCGGCATCATCTCTGCTCAACAAATCTCTTTATTTAATATCCCTTGTTGCCATACACATCCTCTTATCTCTCTTTCCTGTTCTCCTCCGCGCCTGTTCTATCTTTGTACTCAGCTACCAGGGATACTAAGTTACTTGGCACCGAACTCGGAGGAACCGAGGGCGCCCGATTTGTCCGGGGGGGGGGGGTATGTGGTGGCCAGAAATGGTATCAGGTGAGGCTGGGATTTGGCATCTGAACTGAGCACGAGAGCCCGACCGAGCTCCTCCCTCCAGTTTGCCTCCCCTCCTTAGTGCTCAAGGCGATCAAGTCGAATGTTGGATCTGCAGTTGGGGAAAGAGGAAACAGAAATTCTCAGTAAGGTGGTGGGGTGGTCCATGGAGGCTGTTGTTGTTGTTGTTGTACCATCGGGTCTGTTGGAGACGGACAATACAAGCGATAGTTCGTCGCCGCGCGTCAGCGTCCTCTTGTTGACCTTCCCGATCAAGGTTTCGTTGATGTAGGTGCCGTTGGTGCTGCATTGGAGCAAACAAGCGTGTGTCAGTTGGCACCGCGTTGGTCCCACTTTCCCTTCCACATGGGCTGTGTCGATACATATTGGGCACAGGTCTGTACACGCACGGATACAGAGAACGGGGGACACTGTGGCGTACTTGCAATCCGGTGCGTTGTCTGCTGCCGGCAACTCTAGAGACGGCACATCGTCGCTTTCCTTGCCTGGTCCATAATAGATAGGACAGCCAGTAAACCACAGCCTCTAACTGTGAAACACAAAAACGTGCGAGGCGGGGCACAAGGGACAGACCTTGCGAGCGGCCTCGTAGCAATCCCTTCTGTACAACGGAGATACGGCAGTGCTTGGTGCTTATGTACGTGTTGTTGGGAAAACGGCAGATGGGATGGCACGCGGAATGGCAACCCATGAGCAGACCTAACAAACAAATGACAATTGTCAACGCACACTCTGCAAGGAGAACGACAGTCGGCGTACCTGTTCCGGGGATAACCACACTCTCGAATTCGTCATTGAGCGAGATCAGCCTTCCGAATTGCCCCTCCTCGAACGGCTCTTCCTGGCGGTCTCCTGCTCACCAGCACCATTCAGGGAAGCAACCAACGGAGAGAAAGAGAGAGAATAACAGGAGCTCATGAAGAGAGCGAAATCTTGATGGGGGGAGTCGCGAGGAGACACCACCGGCGCCGGGTCTGGACCTCTTTGCGCGAGAGTCACGCTGCTCCCATTTCTTCTCCTCTTCCTCTCCTGCACCCTCCTCTCGCATTCTCTTTTTGGTACGTGACGATTGTTCCGTCTGCGTGGCGTCGCCTTCCATTGTCCTCTTCTTTGGCGTGGTCGGTTCGCCAAAGGCTGTGTATCAACAGAACATATTCGCACAGAAAAAATTGTCGCATAAGGAACAAGCCCTTTCCGACCCGGGCGAGCATGAGTACCAGGCGATTCCACTTGGAGCTCAGGCGGTGTCAGTTCATAGTCGAGGATGCCCACGAGAGGCGGCGTTCCTCCTTCCACAGCATTAGGCCCACCTGCAAGGTGTGGGTGAGGGGTACATATTCTCTGCTTTGCATCTTCCTTCGGGAGTGACTGCGTCGCTTGGGCTCGCTCTTCCCAGGCTTCCTTCCAGGCTGCTGCTAAGCCCCCAAAAAAGCGCTTAGGACAGGGTCTGGGCTAGTTGAAGGGGGCAGGGGGGCGAACCATAGTTGCTAGTGATGTACTGCTTCCCTGTTCTGGACGGGACGGTGAGGACTGTAGCCCAACTCATTCACCAGCACCTGACGCGTGGCCGCCCCAGGCAGTGGCTTCTGTAGAAACAGGAATGTGGAGGAGGAAGACGCGGTCAGTTTCGGTCATGGGGATGTGGGGGGAGGGATGCTCGTGCTCGCCTGTTCAAACACCCGCTTGTTGGAGTGTACCAACTGTGCCAAAAGTACCGCAGTGCGTTTGGCTAAGCTGAGGAGGCATTTGCAGCCTCCAACACCGCTCAAGGATGCTGATTTGTTCTCGCGTGGCCCTCTTCCTGACCTCGTCCTTTCTGGCGGCGGACTGGTCACTCCTCAGCCTCCTGGCCTTCCTTGCCCGCTCGCCGTTGCTCGACACTTGGCTATGGCGATCAGCGTCACGCTCCCTCTTTTGCGGCTCCTCCCTCTCCCGCGCCCTCGCTGCATCCTCGCTGTTGTAGTTGTGGGCGCTGCCGTGGTTGTCCTTACGACCGCGCACCCCACCTTGGGGCGTGTGACCGCCAAGACCGTTTGTGGTGCTTACTACCCTTACTGACTGCAGTCGGCTGTTGTTCCTGGCGTCGCCCATAGCCTGATGCTAGGCAATGGACGAGGTGTCGTGGTGGCGCCAGCGGGCGCCCTGTCACTGAGTCCAGGTGGTTGTCCATACATTGCCGTCGTCATCGCCATCGTCGCTGTTGTCTGTTGCTCTCCTGCTCGGGGCTCAGCGCAGCCGCCGCCTCACAATTGGTGCCGTCACCACGCGGTTGATGCGAATGATGCCCACCCCAAGTTGATGGACACCGAAATGAGGCCGCACTGGTCACCTCGTTTCCCTCCTCCTTTGTTGGCCCTCGTCAGGCGCTCAAAGTAATCTGTCCCTAGCGCTCCACGACCTCGATCAACTTGCTCACCTCAAGTTGTAAGCCCGGCTCCAGCTGATCTGTCGACCCTGAACATTGGTGTTGCGCCGGGCGAAGCTGTTGCCCAGAATTCATCCAACACCCTCAGCCACCTTCTCTGCACGCTGGCAGGAATGGGGATGCTGTTCTGGCTCGATCTGCGTTGGAAGAGGAAAAAACTAGAGCAATGGGCACTAACCGGTCGGTATCAGGGCCACATGCCTCGGGCGTCTAGCGAGAGGTCGAGAAGGGAAACATACAAGGATCAGATACTTGGTCGAATAGAAGCTTCTATTTTGCTTTTCCCTGTTGTTCCCTTTTTCTTGTGGCCCTCCAACTGTCTATTAGCGTTCGAGTTGGTGGGTTGCTCCCTGGTGGGCCATAGGTGGTGGGCGCGATTGCCACTACGTCCGTCGGAGACGCCCGGGTGAGCTGGCGGGTGGCAGGGCCCGCCAGCAGCGGGCTACATCCTGCGGGACCCGGGGGAGCTGTCGTTGGCAGCAGCGGGTCCCTCTGCACCGACCGTACCTACCGTGCCTGCGGTCGCTTACCGGCGACTTCCGGCGAGGCGGCCTTGCGGCAGGCGGCTCTCTGAGGGCTCTTATCACGACGAGACCGACCGATGTGACCGTCCGACGGAGCGCGTGGGACGCGCGAGAGCGGAGAGCGAGACTAGGTGAGGCAGAATGAGCGTGTAGTCAGGCTAGCCGGGGAATAAACGCCCAGTGTTTTTCTCTCTGGCGGAGCGCGACCGGAGAGAGGCGAGGAATATAATTTTTTTTTCTTTTTTTTCTTTTTTTCTGTTGTAGCGGTAACTGACTGTAACACAGCAGCGTTGTGCATCAGTTTTCTCTCCTGTGAACATTTGTGCATCACATGGCTGACACGTCAAACGATCGGCAGACACAGGCGGGCCCTGCGACGGTAACGAAGTTGGTGGATGGTCAAGGGCAAGGAGGACTATTGCTGTCGATAGACTACATCTGGGATGAGCATTCAGATCTGAAGGCACTGCTGCAAGATTTCATCACCAAATGCAGCCGCACCATCGCGCCGACCGCCCATCATCACCAACTCTCTCCTACATCTCCACACTCTCGCTTTGCAGTCAAATTCCGGTGTACGACACCAATCGAGGTGCCCGAAGAGGTGTTCTGCACAGCCGTAGGCATTTGTCGGGGCGATGCGCGCAAACAATTCTTGGATGATGCACAACAATGAAAGAAGTGTGAAGGGTGAAATAAACCTCTGGCCATCACTCCAATTGCTTACTGTTTGTGTTGTCGTGCCATCCAGTCATTCGTGTGCACAATCTATGGGAATGGCTGAGGCGTGAAGAAGCAGGACAACAAGAGGCCATTGTGTGTTCTGCAAGGCCACTTTTCAGCAAGTACCACAAAAGGAAGCTGACGCATCCGGTGTGGGTGCCTTCTGTGGCCGAGGAGTATGATACAGCCCAGCCTCCCCATGCTCCTTCTTGTCCCTCTTGATGCGCACCAACAGGTCGGTGGCCTTGCCCAGCTGGGCGGTGCCAATCTGGTGGTTGCCCACGGAGAGACCCTTGCGGAGGTAGTAGTTGAAGGACGTCTCGAGGTTGGTGCCCTTGGGCCAGATCTAGCGCTTGACATACTCGCGGCCCCAGTCACTCCTAATAATCTTGCACACCGTGCCAATGCCATGGGTCAGCATGCTGGGGAGGGGGAAGAGGGGGGAGATGAGCATGAGTGGCCACATGCTGGGGTGGGTCACAATTAACTACATACACTACACTACACTACACTACACTACACTATGCACACAGCTCTAGTGCACAGGAACCCTAAGATCCCTGGTGAGACTATGAATAGGCAGATGCAATAGGCAGTTGCTACATGTCCCAGGTGTCTCCAACACTCCTGGATACAGATAGGAAAAATCAGGCAATGCAAGGAAGTCACAAAGCTGCTGGTAGCAGATTTTCCTGCAAGACCTGTCTGTACAAACCGTCCCATCTCAGGCTTCACATTCTTGGTTGTGTCTGTGCACTGTCGACACACATATGATTGAGTCTGTCTGCTCAGCTGTGAACTCCTTTCAAGGGACGTGCTTCATGAGTGACCCTCTTGGTTCTGCAAGCTCTTTCACCACCCAGCAATGCTCCTTCTTCCACATACATTAAGTGGCATCTTCATGGCTGTTTCAATGTTGAGTGCATTGCCTTAGTGGATGTTTCATATTAGGGTGCTCTTGTGCACAAGAAGCATTGTAGGCATCCACCCACGGTACCAGCGCCAGCAGAGGACTCTATTCAGGCGCCACTCATAGCAACACACTGTGGACGTGGAACCAAGGCAAGGGGGATGGTTGAATGTGATGGATGCCCCTCCACAGCAAGAACAGCCAATACAGTTCCATGATCAAGAAACAGCACAGTGCTTGCTCTCTTCATGCGAGGCACTATGATGCACAAATCCTCAGAATAACATCACGAGTTTACAGGCCAAGTTGGGAGTTATGGCAGGTGTGTACCTCCTCTTCTCTCATTGGGTCAGGCACCAAGGCGCTGCCCAGTGAGGTCCAGATGCTCTGAAACAGTCTTAGGGCTATTTTTTCTGCTGCTGGGTGCAAGGTGTCTTTTGCTTCCAAACAACCAAACCATCGTCATGTACAAGTCCATGAGTGCCAACAATGGTGTGAGCTGGTTGCCCAGATGCTATGGAGAAGTAAGTGGAAGAAAGAGTCAAGTTCAAAGCCCTGCAGTGGTCATGGAGCACCTTTGCAAGGCATACACCAAAAATGTAATCCCCCTCAAGGAGATTGTTCATTTTTAATTTATTTATTGAAATGATTGCTCCATCTTCTTTCTTGCATTCATTCACCCTGGGGCCACAGGAGTGCGTCTGCACCAGATAACAGGATCTGCAACTGATGCCAAAGGCATCACCGCACCTGAAGCAATGGCGCCCAAGCCGTCAGCTTCCTCCTCTGTTGGCTCGAACCCTGACTTTGCTCCCCACCACGTCAGCTTCGTTTCCCTCCGGCTTGTTGCTGTCATCCTCCGCCATTCCCATCACCACTCCATCATTGCTTGCCTCCTCCGCCTCCATGCCTGGTCTGGCGCTCTACCTGTCTTCGTCTTCCCCGCTGGGCGCAGGCAAGGCAGCAGCCTATCATATTCGCAGCCACCTGCACCAAGCCGCTGCCACAGCAAGCAATGTGCAGCACCTCATATCCACAGAGCACTGTAAGTGGATGGATTCAGTTTCGCAGTTGTTGTTTGTTGTTGTTGTTGTTTCTTTATGTGCTACCTGTGTGGCCATGGCAACTACCTTTGTTGGAAGGGCATCATTGCAAGGAAGCCAAGTGCGTGAGTGCCTTCTTTCTATCCAGATAGCAATCACCATCCCGCTGGCAGCGGAGTTGGCACAAGAGATAGTCAGGTAGCAGTCATCAGTGTGGTAGCGCAGCTGATCACCCATATAGCCGCCGCCTCAGCCAGCAATGTGCTGCATCCACATTATTGGGGGGGATATTACAATGGCGTAGGCCCTGCCCCTTTAGCAATGCGCAATTAAGAAGAGAGGTACTCCAAGTCTTCCATCTCAAAGGGGATCCCCCCATTCTTTTCTGCTTGTTTGTTTGTTTGTTCCTCCTCTTCTCCAGCCCCATTTGTTGTGGCCTCCTTCTGGAGGGTTGGGCGCCACAAGGGGATGTGATGGCCATTGTGTCTGGCCACTGGTCTTGTCTATTGGCTGGTTCCTAATGCACAAACACTGGTACCCTCCATTTGGCTGCTGCAGCTGGGCAGCCTGGCCTACTGCAGCAGTGGCAGTGGTGGTGGGTGGCATGGTGGGGAGTGGTGAGCAGTATGCTCATGGCTCCAAGGCCAGTGGCCAGGCCCATCTTGGTGGGTGGCCAGTCTTGGTGGGTGGTGGTGAGCAGTGTGCTCACACACTGTGCAAAAAAATGCTGAGATAAAACACCACATTTTACCCACAGTGAGGGTGAGAGCATCAAGTGGAGTGGCTTGCTTGGTGGTGGCAATGGTGGTGCTGGTGAGGATGGTGATAGTAGTAGATGATGTTTCCCCTAGTGGTCTGGTGCAGCCTCTCATCACATTGGTATGGTGGTTGGGAATAAGTTTCAATGAGCAAGAGGTTCCCCTCCCCAGCCATGCTGATGGGTTGGTGCACTGTCCATGGACCTCTCCTGCGCCTGTGTGTAGGAGTACTGAACAGTGTTGACCTTGAAAAATATACAACACCTAAAGGCAGCATATACTCCCCATGGGCATGATATTTTTTATATTTAAAAGTCCGCAGACCATATCACCAAAACAAGCGGACCTTGCGGTTTGGCGAGTGAAGGAATTTCCTTCACCCTACGCTGCCTTTCAAGCAGTGCATGAGTCAATGATTGGCATGTTGCACAGATTGGAAGGCGTTAATTATTTGCGAGGAGAATCGAGGTGCTGGGCGACGGCGACAGAGGTTTTCGCGGAACAACAGACGACCCCCCCAGCTACGCGGCGGAGTAGAAGCACCGGTCGAGGAGAGGCGCGCCAGGCCGCTAACGCCGTGTGGCCGTCCTTGCGCCCAGGCACGGGAAGCAGGTCTGGAGCCAGGTCTCCCTCTCATCCTCGGCGTAGAAGGCCTTGACCGACCGGGGCATGCGGTAGCAACGCAGCAACAACGAGGAGAAGAGCACCGGCAGCGTGGAGACAATCTCCGACAGGCCGGCAATTGCGGGAGGGAAGGCGTAGGCGGTGGCCGGATAGAGAACGCCCGCAGCGAGCGGGATCGCCGTGGCGTTGTAGAGGAACGCCCATCCAAAGTTGATGAGGATGCGTCTGAAAGTCGTGCGGGAGAGATGGAGCGCCAGGAGGATGTCGCGCATGTCGCTCTTCACCAGCACCACGTCAGCGGCTTGCAGGGCGATGTCAGTCCCGGCGCCCACTGCGATGCCGGCGTCGGCCTGGGTGAGGGCGGGCGAGTCGTTCACGCCGTCGCCGACCATGCCCACGACCGTGTGTTGCTTTCTCCACAACTGCCACCACTTGCCGGGGCGCTGCTGCGCTTGCAGCTCGCGCACCTTGTCGGCCTTGCCTCCGGGGAGCACGTCTCCGATGGCGTTGTCGATGCCGAGTTGCGCGGCGATGGCGTTGACCGTGCGCGTGTTGTCGCCGCTCACCATCCACACCTCGATGCCCATCTGTTGCAGTTGCCGCACCACCGCGTGGGCCTCCGGCCTGGCCGAGTCGGCGAGGGCCACGTAGCCGGCAAGCTGCTCGTTGAGGAGCACCCAGATCACCGTCTTGCCCTGCTGCTCCAGCTCCCTCGCGTTGGACTCGGCCTCCTCGGGAATCGACACCTGCTCGGTGACGAACTTCCGGTTGCCGACGAGCACGCGCCACCCGCCCACGGAGCACGACATGCCCTGGCCTGGCACCGCCTCAAAGTCCTCCGGCTCCACCAGCGGAGGCCCGGGCCGTTGTTTGGCATGCTCGACGATCGCACGCGCCAGCGCGTGCTCGCTTGCGCTTTCGGCAGAGCCGACGACGTGCCAAAAGGTCTCCGCGTCGACCGAGTCGTCCAGGAACTCGCAGTCGGTGACCGTAGGCTTGCCCACGGTGAGCGTGCCGGTTTTGTCAAAGATGAGCACGTTGACCTTGTGGCACGCCTCCACCGCCGGCCCGCCCTTGAAGAGGATGCCCTTCCTGGCCGCGACGCCGGTTCCGACCATGATCGCCGTAGGACTCGCCAGCCCGATCGCACAGGGACACGAGACCACGAGCACGGTGATGCTGAACTGGAGGGCGAACGGCACAAAGTGCAGGCCGTCGGTGTCGACGCTCCCGGAGCCGCCAGCGGCGCACCAGGCGGCAAACACCGCGACCGCGAGCACGAGCACGACCGGCGTGAAGTAGCTCGAGATCACGTCGGCGATGCGCTGGATGGGGGGCTTGAGGGTTTGCGCTTGCTCGACCATCTTGCGGATGGAGGCCAGCATGCTGTCGGAAACGGTGTTGGTCGTTTCCATGTGAAGCGTGCCGTTCTGATTGATGGTTCCGCCAAAGACCCTGCTGCCCAC
>CDFB01033446.1:0-14108 GCA_000826425.1 Acanthamoeba lugdunensis | reverse complement strand
TGGCCTCGGGCAGGGCTGGCTGGTCGATGCCGTCTGTCCTGCACGGCCGTTTGGGCGGTGAGGCAGGGGCGGTTCCGACAGGCCGTTTGCGCTTCACTTCGCTGGAGGAGACAGCAGCGTCCTTATGTATGGGGAAAGGGTCATGAGCGCCAGCCATTGTCACTGCAGGACCCCCCCACTGTTGGGTGCTGATGATGCTCTGAGTGTCCATATGTGGCATGAAGGAAGGGCGCACTGCGCTTGGGGCGGCTGCCGCTGCCTGCATGGCTTGCTCCGAATTGGCAGGCTCCTGCTGGCCCAGCGACAATGAGGGTACGGTCAGTAAGCCCAAAGGCCAGCGCTCCCTCTCCAGAGGGATCAATGGGGAGAGAAGGCGCGACTCCTCTCACCTGCTGCTCAGCGGTAGAATCCAGGTCGTTGCGAAGTTCCATCGTAGTGGTGGTTGTAGGTAGTAGTACAGTATATCAAGGTCAGAGAGGATGCGCAAGTGTGGGTTGGGGGGGGGGGCGTTTGTTGAGGAAAGTGGAAACTAACAATACACTCCCACTTTTTAAGGCGTCATGGGGGCGAAGCCTTGGACACCAGGCGTGCACCGAAGGAGAGGGAATTAAGCCCCCTGTTAGCATGCAACCCTTCGGTGGCCTTGGCTGCGGGTCGAGCGAGGCTGCTGTGTGCAAACACGAGAGCATAGTGAGGGCAACGCCATCCCCCCCCCCCACAACTGCTTATTCATGCTGCCCGCCCGATAGCGCCTGCTGCAAGGGAGGAAGCTCTTGTTGGTGTGCAACGCCTTGGTGGCCTCGACGGCGGGTCTATCGAGGCTGCTGTGGGCAAGCACGATCGGCCAAACTGAGGGCAACGCGTCATCCAATTCCACGGCGTAATTTGCCCCCTGCCTGCCAATCACCGCCTGGGGTGGAAAAGTAGGCCAAAACTTCCGCCTCCCAGTTTTTGTCCCTTTCTGGGAAGAGTACTTTGCTGGGCTGCACCTCACCTGCTTCGCTCCAATTCATGGGTTGTTGCCCTCAATCACCAAAAAATCCCCTCCACACGACCACGCACACGTACCGGCCTCGCCCTCCTCTCCCGTAATCTCCACGCCAGCTCCTTCTCCGCCTCTGCTTCCCCTGGCTGTCCGACTGCGACCTTGTGGGGGGGGGAGGGTAACAGAGAGAAATGAGCTCCCCGCTCGCCACGCCACACATGACAATGGGTGGGAGGAGAGGCGTGGCGGCGACCACTACGCTGATCATGGCCGTTGATATTGTCGACCCCCAAGCCTTCTCGGCCATTTACGCTCGGCGAGGTCAGTGCAGGTGTCGAGAGTGCACCATGGCCAAGTCACCGCCTCTTTCGTATGAACGGGGCGGACGGAGGCCAGGTGCCGGCGGTCACGCTACCTTCAGGGGAGTGAATGGGCTCCACCTCGGTCCAAGCAAATACACTGGTGGTTGGGCTGCCCACCCACCAGTGAGGCCCATGCCCAGTCCTTATGTTTCGTTGATTTTACCTTACCCCACACGACACATGAGCATCAACGCTAGCCTGAGCGGCGGTGTGAGGCCAGACAATAAAGAACTGGCGGAAAGATTGGGAGGATTACAAGAGATTAACTGCCCCCTGCGTTGAGAGGACAACCCAAACTCATTGAGGAGGAGCAGCTAACCTCCTAGGAACGAGCTCTATCATGCCCCCAGGCGTAGTTCCGCCAAGAGGCGCTGGTGCAGTGACCACAATTCGCCCACGCTTTGTTAAGAATGCACTCTACACCCCTATGAAACCAAGGCCGGAGCAACTGCTGACAACTTACAGGTCCCATCCACTGGGTTACACCCTTCACCCTCCGCTTTTTCATACACAGGCCTATCTCTCTGAGCCCACCTGTCAACCGAATCGCCATAATTGAAAAACTAGTATTGCGGCCAGTTCCCCCAAAGCACTCGGCCCACCGACCATGCGCACCGCCACCAGCACCACCACATTGATGGACAGGTGTCAGCAGCAGTAGCAGCAGCCTCCTCATGTCGAGACCTTCCTCTTGGTATATGACCATCAGGAGGCCAAGCAGAGGCTAGAGATTCTACTCCTTCAAGGGAAGTCGCTCCTCGAAGCCCTCAGCAGCGAGAGGGCCACCAGCACCCTCCCAGCATCTTCAGCATTTACGGAGAAGGAGGAGGAGGAGCGGCTTCAAGACATCCAGTTGCTCCAGCAACACCTTTCACCTGGAGTACCACCTGGCTGCCAGAGTACTAGTACTACTGCTCTGTCCTTCCTACAAATCCCTTCCCTCTTTGACCTTTTCAAGGAGTCCTGTGCACAGTGCCTCTTGATCATGGCCAACTCACCACTGATGCATGAACTCTACCATGGCTACATGAGGGCGGCCTATGCAAAAGATTACAACATGAAGCGCAATCAGCAGGTGGCCTGTTCCACTCACCTCATCATCACCAACTACATCACCACCAACACAATTGTACAGCAGAGAGTGCTTCAAGAGAAAAAAGAGAGAATGGCCAGTCTGGCATCAGCGTGGCCCAATGTGGAGATGGTGGATCAATGTTTATGTTTTCCTATCGCTCTACTTGTGGTGCATCACAGCCGGTGGCTCCCTTCGGAAGAAGAAAAAAAAACCATCAGGAAAAGAAATGGGGACGAGATACTACGAAAAGAGGCTTCCCCCTGTCCCCTTTCGTCCCCAGCACTTATAACCGCGCTGCTGCTGCTGGAATAATCGACCAGTGCGGTGAGACCAGCAGCCAAAAAGGCAAGGCCTTCCATTTGGGCGACTGCAAGGGTGGCTGATTGTCCTTGGTGGCGGAGACGAGGCAGTGGAACACGAGCATCTGCCTTGCCAGGGCACCCAAGACGAGGACCTGTCCCACAATATATTGTGCTCTGAGGACCAGTGGATGGAGAAGGTGAAGACTTGGCCTTGGTGTGCCGCCATCATCACAAGGGGCGGACCGACGTTGAGGAGCCCATAAGTAGCAGAGAATTGAGGACGCTACTGCATCTTGTGGCACTGTCAGACTTGTTAGCCCCTTCACTGGACAATGCATGTGTCCTTCTGGAAGTGGTCCGCCGCTAGTCCTAAAGGCGCGGGCTCTACGCCCCATTTGAGCATCAATGGAGGCGTGAAAGCGGTATACGAAAGCAGTGCACCGGCCAAGGCCTCCGGGAATAAAGGCAGCGCCAGCCCTTAATCGATTCCAACGCCTCGGAGCCCAGCACTTTTGTTCGGGCGACAGCTGCCGTTGGTTCCGCTACGCAATTTCGGCGGCCACTCCGTTAGGGAGACTGCTAGAGATCGCTCCCAGGCGCAAAGCCGTATGGGTATGACGTATGGCGGAGCAATCGCTGCCGAGTACTCCATTCAAGCCGGTGTCAACAAGGTGCCAGACCAAGAAGGCGAGGCCCAGTGCACTTGCTCGCTCTGCGTGTCATCAGCTTCCATCTTCCTCTTCTTGGTTGGTTCACCACAGGTTGCATATCAGAACAGAACTTTTATATTCGCTATATTAACGCCAAAGAAATACCATCACTATAACCTGCAACGCTGGCAACTAGCACCAACAGATTCTGGCATACCGGCAGGAATGCGTACGGTGATGCCCCTTCGACCTCTGGCGGTGTCGGCTCGTAGACGAGGGCGTCCACGAGAGGAGGTGTTCCTTATGTGACGCCCTTCTCCTGTTCTCCTCTGGCGCCCTTGCTGCTCTTCACCTTGGCTTTCCTCTTTTTCTCATTCCGTACAGCAGGCGATCGATAAGGGCAGCAACCTCACGCCCAGCGGATTGGGCCAGTTCTTCCGATCTGCGTCCGAATCGTCTGGGCAGGGTCGGTCTGCGTAGGGTGGTCGTCCATTTGCGTGACCCCTGTACCCCCATCCCGTTAGAGCGGAGCAGTCACCTGGGTGGGGAGCGAACAGAGTCTCTCGCTCTGCGAACGGGGCAGAAGGATCGGACCGTGGTCCACCTGCGTGGAGGCGTAGAGGAGGTTCATTTGGGAGAGCGCCAGCAGCAGCGATGGGTGGTCCTCCTGCGTGGCCCCAGCAACGGCGGATCGAGCGGTCCGTTGCATGACGGTTGCCAGCCCTTCCGGCAGTCCACGATGGCCTGTTTCGATTCCTTTGCCTGCCGGCCAGTAGAGCGCTTCTTTGAAGTCTACCGCCAGCTCCCTGGGGTGACTCCTTCAACGATCTCGACGCCACTGTGCTGGACCGCCCCAGACCGAAGGCGGCTGCAGCCCGGAAGACCTGATGACCTACTCACCCAACATGACACCGCACACCTCCTTGGCGGCGTCATTCCTGGGAGGAGGGGGCGCTCGAGGAGGACGACCAAGGGAAGCGGGATATTCGCTAGCGCATCGCCACTGCTGATGGACACACTGACGCAGGACGACACCGATGACCTTGCAGAGTGTGGCCACGACATCGGTGGCGCCTGTGATAACCTTGCCGCTTCTTTTCCTTGCTCTTCAGAATTTGTGCTGCGCATGCCTCAGCAGAGGAGGAATGCGATATCCACGCAGAACGGAGCCGTCATCCTGCCTTGCCCCTGCGCACTTGAGCAAGTGGCCACCAGCGCCGTCCCACACAACACGAAGTGGAGATGATAGCGACACGGAAATCTCTCCGCTTATTCGCATTCGCATCGGGCGCAGTCGCATTCGGGTTCGCGTTCGCTAAAATGGGTAAAATGCGCGCTAGTGTAATGATGCACTCCGCCATAAATGGAGGACTTCCAGCCCGCGTAGCGCCAACGACATTCAATAGTCAAGTAGAGGGACCAAGATGCGGCAGGCTGAACAAAGCACATGCCACCACTACACTTTGGGGAAGAAGTTCCCACACTGGTTTGGGCAGTAAAGCCAAGCCCGAGGCGAGCAATACGTGCACTATTGTCGCTATCGTTAATTTAGTCGCCGGCTTTTATTTATTTATTTATTTATTTATTTTTTCCCCCTGCCGCAGGACAGAGGGTGAAGAGCAAAGAGCAAGGGGATGAAGCCGGGCGAGGAGCAGAGAGCCCAAGGGCTTTTCGCCCTCTGGTTGCTCATTGGTTGGTTTTCTTTTTACATTTTTATTTTTCCTTGGCCCGCGAAGTAATAGGGCACGAAACCAAGGCAGCAAGGTGCCGGGCTTCCTGCCGCCACACTTGAAGTTGGATGCTCAGCCGCTGAGATTTGGGCCCAACCACCACCACCACGTAGCGGCGTATCCGGAGACCCGCTTCCGCTAGAAACCACAACAGGATATGTGGAAGCATCTCTCCTCTCTCTTCCTGTTGTCACACTGTTGTTGTTTATTATTCCCACTACGCCCTCGGGACCAACGTACGTACCCTGTGGGGGGGAGCACCAAGTCTTGGCGAAGGAGCGTAACTTCTGAATTGCAACACTTGGTGCGTGTGTGTGTGTGTGTTGACAGGCCATCGTCGAGCTCCAGCCCAAGACCCTGTTCAGCGCTTCGCCCCGTTCCGAACCGGACGTCTCCGACCTGAGATCGTACTGCCTCATCGTCAAGTTCTCGCCCCACTCCTCCAGCAACGTCGAGGTACACCCCTCCTCCCCCCTCACGTACAGTAGCAGCCAGTGCCAGAAGAGAGCTGGTTGCATTGACTGCAACGGTTTGCCCTTTGGCACCTCCTCAAATGCGGTGCGTATCGTGTGCGTGTGCGTGTGCGGTGGTGCGTGTGCGGTGGTGCGTGTGCGTGTCGTTGGTGGTGTCGTGTCACACTGACGCGTCAGAATGCAGCGGCACACAGACCTGCGCCAAGTGGAACAAGCTGAAGTCGAGCGGCGTGCAAGTCAACTACGACGCCTCAACCTCGCCGGCGTTGTCCCTCACCGCCATCCCCCAAAACATACGGTGCGTACCATTCATCATCCGCCGAAGACGTCCCATCCGAGTAAGGAAAGTTGCTAGCCTCGTCATGGGAGTTGGAGACTTCACCAACGTCGACCCTGGAGCCCAGAACAGCGTTGATTTGTCAGCACCAGGCAGGCTGGAGACTCTCCCCAGGGACAAAATTCCTGGAATGCCAACGACAGAGATTGATTCCTTTTCATTGTGGTGAGGGTCTCCTTAGCTGAGGGTCGCTGTTTCCAGTCGTCGTTCAAACACAGTTGGATGAGTCCATCTAGATGGGGAGGAATTGCGTCCCCTGACATCACTGCAGCTTTGTATATCTGGTGCGTCTTAACACAGTCTCGTCTACTGGCTGATCTCCTGCGGCTCACTCTTGGTATCTGTGTGCTCTCTCTTTCTCTTCTCTACGCTCTCTTCTTCTCTTTCACCCCCCCCCCTGAGCAATCGACAGCACTATGCACATCAATCGACGCTGCGCTGACCCACCTGCCAGACTTTACTGGCGAGCCACGCCATGGTTTAAACGACTCAAGTTGGCCGTCGTCTACTTTCTCCTCGCCCACCCTGGTACACCAATCCATTTTACGCTGCTACCCTGTCTTCCAGGGCCTCCAGGCCACATCTCTCACCTCTGTGGTGTGGCTTGCCTATCCACTTCCCAGATTGCGTCACCAACATCATCTTGGAGATGTCTGTCGCTGTGCAGCCCCTGGATACTGGTGGCGGCCGGCACTGCTACCCTGTCCTGTGCTTTATGTGGCGCCAGAGTGCCACTGTTGTGGTTGAGTTACAGTATCTCTGAGGTGGCTTCTGGCACGGCTGTTGGGCAGGCTACGTGGTGGGCGAGACTGTGTCTGCAAGCCGCCAATGGCTCCAGAGACGCGCCCAGTGGTTCCGCCATCTGTTTGCCTCTGCCGCCTCTGTTACTGCTTGCATGGCCCAGATGCAGTCACTGCTGCAGCAGCAGTGGGCGCTTAGGGCAGGGCCAGGTGAGCCAGCGATCAGTGTCGCAGTGGGCCAGCTGGTGGATCTGCTCCTAGTGATGCTGCGGCCCCCTCCAGACCCTGTCCCCTGCCATGTGTATGTCTTGGTTGGCCTGTTTAATGTGTGCTGGGTGTGGCCTGCATATTGCATGGTCACTGTCAGACCTTGATGGAGGGGCATGACAGAGGAACTGATAAGGCCATGTGGTCTGCCACACCAGGGCCTCAGGACCCCCACACTCAGCAACACCAACCGTTGCCTGCCAACAAACAGAGGGCTCCTAATGGAGTTTATCTGACTCTGGGATGTAGACGTTTTTTTGGGGGGGGGGGCACACACTACTGGGTCTTTCCCCTTTGAGAGTGCAAGGACTGCAACCCTTACGAACACAGCCAGAACCACTCCCCGCTTCGGTTGCATTCTGGATAAGGAGCAGTACGAAATTGTAGGATGTTGGTGCAGAAATAGCCGGATAAAACCCGCCACGAAAAACTCCGTTGCTAGTGCCACGCGACCTCCGTTCCAACTCACACGCAACAAAGCCTGCACCTTTGAGTCCATGGTGGCAAGTGTGGGGTGGTATCTCATACTCCCACGCAGACCCCACCAAAGATGGCGCCTAGGTGGCATGAAATCACCACCACCATCAAGGGGGCTATTCCACCTCTCTGCCTTGCCACCACCGCTCGCGCTAGTGTCCTCTCCTGAGGAGAAGGCCGCAGTACATGTTATCCAACATAGCTTCCTGCCGCCTCTGCTTTGGCGGTCGTCGTGTTGCTGCGAGCACTCTGCTAGTAAGGAGAATCCATCCATCGGGGGACACTTTTTCGCCAACAAAAGGATCCGGCAAACAACATTTGGTGCAGAGTACACCGAAGATGCCGCCGGCAATGTCCGCTCTGTAAGCCCCGGTCGCCTGCCACGGTACGCATGAAGACTGACACCTACATGGCGAGGCCCATGCGTATTCTTGAAGTCCAGACAAAGGCACATTGCCACCGGCGATTGTCCGTGATACGCACCTCATGGTCTTGCGACCATGCCTGGTCAATCTCCGCCCACGGCGCAGTGCTCTTGTATTAGCAGTGAGATTGCTGACGCACGAGAGGCCAGAAGGAGGTACGTGCCTGCAGGTGCAGTAACGCCATGCACACCAGTTGCCCCTCGGGGGATTTCACACGGGCGGGTAGCGGCAGCCTCTGCTGGCTCAGACACTTGGCCATCGTGGTCAGGTCCACGACATAGCACCCCGACGCCCTCCTGTCGGCATGAAGCACCCCCACTTTGTCGGTCGAATTGCTCAGACACACTTGGACACAGGTGTGGACCGTTCCTCCTTGGGTGTATCTGCAGCAGATACACGCGCAAGGTCAGGCGGGCTGGACCGTCTGGGCCTTTGCATTCGCCCTCGCGCTGCCAGCCGACCTGCATGCGGGGCCGAGGCCACGAGACCCCACCTTGTGGTGGAGGTGAGGGCTGCTTTGGCATCAGGTGCGACTTTCGGTATGGCGTCGGCCTTGACCTCGTCCACAGCCTGCAGTCTCCTTATCATCTTTGACTCCATGGGCCTTTCCTGCTGGGGACTCGGGGCGATGCCCTCCTGATTCGGCGCCGGGGTGTCAGAGGTGTAGTGAAGCCAGAGGAACAAGACGAACACCTACCGGGATCGGAGGGCGGTGCTGGCGAGCAGTCGCTTCCTTGACTGCGGGGCGTCTCCACTGTCAAGCATGCTGTCACGGTTGGGTAGAGACCCGCGCATGCCCTGTCGCGTATTCAGCGCCCTCGTCGGCCACGCTCTCTACCCAACAACTCCAGTGGGCACGTGCTTGCGTGGTTGCCCGCCCTCGGTGCCCCAGGCGAGTACTATGCGCAGCACACTCTGAGCGAGATGTACCTGCAAGGGTCAGTGCTCGCTCGCCACGCGTGGCTTGGGGAAGACTGTGGGCCTAGCCATGTCAAGATTCAGTTGCAGATGAAGTTGGAGACGTTTGAAGCAAGAAGAGGCCACTGCATTTTGTTTATTGCGACGCCAGGACTAGATAGCTACACCGAGCATCAACTTCCCCTCACTCCAACAAATCCGGCTTGCCAATGGCGCGACGAAGAAGATCGAGGGAGTCAACCAGCTTGGCCGCGGTGGCACGGAGGGTACTGTTGCCTTTTTGGTTGTACACCTCCTTGATGATCTGCTGCATCCTCTCCGGGCGAGGAACCTCATCGCTATGCTCCTCGGTAGTGGGATGTGCAATGGCCACGCGGTCTCGCGCCAGCCGCTTCAGAACCTCGTCGTAGTCTGCAGAGTAGTACTTAGTCTCGAAATCCTTCCACCGTCTCTCTTCGGCCTCCCCCTTCACCTCACTCTCGATGTCCTCGATTGTCGATAATTCGAGCTTCAGCCGATGGAGCTCTCGCCGTGACCGAGGTTGGAAGACAAATTCAACTGCAGAATGCTAAAGAGTTAGACGGAGAGATAAACGAGAATGGCGAACATGACATGAAAGTCAGGACCATACCTGCACTATTGATATAGACGTATGCGACTGATCCACAGAGGAGACGGGCGTGTTGGCGTTTGTGTTGTGCAATCTCCCCTTTCATCCCGTTGATATCTGCTCGCAGCTCGGCCATTTCCTTCCTGTGGGCTTCGGTGCTGTCGGCGAGCTCTTTCTTCAACGTATGCACCTCCTCCTCCATCTCCTTGATCTTCTTTCGATGCTCCTTTTCTCGCTGTTCGAGATCGTCCACATACTTGTACCGCATGTTTTCTCTCTCTCGCTCGGCAAGCTCCCTGGCCCTCTTCTCAATCTCGAGCTCTCGTTCTAGCATATTGATTTTGTTCTGAAGGGCACTCACGTCGTGAGAGATAGTCAGATACATGCCTTGCCCTGTTTGTCCGGTGGCGGGAGGGAGATGTTGGGCGTCGACGACAGTAAGTGCGGCTGCTTCGGACATGGCCGTGGTGAGAGAGAAAGATGGGGGTTGTCGGGGACAGTTACTTGTATTCGCGGAGAAATTCGGCCACGACAAGCAAGAGAAAATTCTAGGAACACCAGCTAGCAGCACCAGCAGCACGCGTTGTAGAAATTTGTGCTGCCCGGTTTTTTGGGGCAAGGCATGGCATGGCGGTCAGAGCTGCGTCGGTGGACAGGCGGGCACCACCGGGCTGGGCCAGTAAGTAGCTGATGGGACCGTATCGCAGTTTGAAATTTCGTCCGCCTAATTTTTTCTGTTGGCGCTCTTGACGCGTCTTGTGTGGCTATGGATGAAAGGCCTTGGCGCGCAAGGAAATGGGGTTTGAAAACAGGTTTGTTTGCTTTTCTCTTTTCCTATCAGGCTCGTTCACATGCCAGATGTGTGGCCTCAAGCAATCCTCAGAGTCTTGTATTGCCTGCCCAGCACCTCACTTTTTATCTGGCTGAACAACAGACTCACTTGTATTGCTAAGAGTGCTCTGGCCAGCACCTGTCCACCAGCATTAAGCAGGCAAACTTGTAACATTCCTCAATGAGATGAGGAGGGTAGCGCTCAACAGCCTCTGGTGTCGCCAACTATGTTATCTGGTGCTTGGCCAAGGACTTGTTAATGGTAGAGCGGTGTATCTAGGCCTTTCACTCCTCTGCACATAGTGCTGCAAGTTGCTGACCGTTGAATGTGTTGTCACATTCGGTATTTATGCAGAAGCCACTCCCTGGCGGTGGGCGTTAGCTTAGACGGAGCGCGAGGTGTATTGGAAGCCCATAGGACCATAGTGCTGGTCCTGACTCTCAAAGTTGTTTTCCTTTACATGTTAGGGGAAGGGAGACACAAGGGGATGGCCTTCTTTGGCTGCTGGTCTTGCCACATTGCCCATCCACCTGGCTGGGTGGCCAGGGTGCGCTTTACACTGCCTGCCGGTGTGAGCACAGTGTGGCCTAAGGTAGCCAGGAAGTCCTTGCCTGACGTGGTTTGGTTGGGAACCTGTCACGCTTTTGTCCCCTTGTTGTTGCCCTTCCCTGATGAGTTTAGCTATAGAGCTCTATCCTGCACAGAGCAACCTCTCCAGGGCATCCCACCAAAGCATCCTAGAAACAGCGCTTTGGCGGTGGCGACCTTTACGATCTCTTGTATATAGCAGCGGCTTGAGCGCCTGCCTGAGCTCTCCTAGCATGCCCGTCACTATAAATAGTATTAGCCTATTCTACATGTTACACGCAGTACTCCCCTGATATCGGAAATTCGCACTGCCAGTGTGGTGCCGTGTTGAGTCTCTTTTCGACAGTGACAGGCAGTAGGCTAAGATGGTGCCGAGGAAACTTCGGAACCCTTCATTCAGGAGGCTTGGCTGCTTATGGGGTCTGTCCCCTCTTTCATTACCCCAACCGAGACGCATCACGCCCGTGTGCCACCCTCTCTTCAAATTTCCCTGCAAAAAAGGAGGGCGACGCACATGGCATCATCAGCCACTGCTTCGGCCTCTGTGTATGGGACGCCAATGCACAGCAGGGCAGGCCAACTGCGAGTGTTTGATTGTGCCCCTCAGGAGAAGCCACCGCCTGCTGAGTGGGCGACCCATCACCGGGGTCCATCCCTCTGAAACCCACCAGTAGGTCCATCGACATTATACCGTCATTTGGATGGAGAGTGTGTGCGCCAAAGCCTCAGCACGCAACACATTGACCGGAGTTTATCTGAGCAGATAAACTCCAATGCATCAACACCAAGCTCAGTCAGTGGCGTTCTCCTTGAAAACTGGCAAAGTACATGCTGGGGGCAACTCAGGCCTGAGTTGCGGCTTGAGCATCCAGTTGACAGCGGTCATAGGGTGCAGGTAAGTCGGTGCATGAGGAGGTCCAGGAGCCCCCTGCACCAGCATCAACGGTGGAGTTTGTCTGACCAGACAAACTCCGTTAGGTATTTTTTTTCCCATCTCTCCGACGAAAGCACATGTTTTTTCGTCCTGACCAAGTATGACATTGGAAAAGGTCATCCAGGGGGTGTTGCCACCTCAGCTTCACGGGGTAGACTGGCCGGTTCGGCTTACCCGCACACCTTGGTGGCTCTCAGTGCCAATTGACCACACTGAGGGTTACGTTGCGTGTGCGACAGGTTTGCTCCGTTTTCGAGCAGAAGTCGGTCCAGGCGCAATCCTAGCCACTGGCGCACAGGCGGGTCAAATGAACTTCCAAGGGGTCCCCTTCCCAACCTGTACTTCCACCAGTGGTGAAAGACCTTTATAGGTCTACTTCTCCGATCTTGCGCCTCTTGCGAGACCATCGATCCGCCCATCCTCTTCGGCGCAGGCTGCTCGATTGCTGATGCTTCCTTTGCTTCTTGTGAAGGCGGTGCGCTGTGCTATGGCATTGTGCTTTGCACCAGAACGGATCAGCTGAGTAGGCCTCCCGAGGCCTTCTCCCTCTCCTTTTCAGAAGGCACTGGCATCGCTGTCCAGCATACTCTGTCCTCTGGAGTAGAGATAATCGTTGATGGTGTCTTGATCAACAGGGGCGAATGCAGCACCGTGTCGTCATCCTGCCCACCATTGGGGGCTGTGGCTTGCCCACCCATTATATATCTCCAGAAGTGGAGCAGGTTCTTGTCTAATGATGCATTGTAGGGAGGTCAAGGGCTGCGTGTGTGTGTGTGTGTGTGTGTGTTGCCGCTGCCCTCCGTGACTCACCTGGGCGTGCCAGTGGCCAAGGAGAGGGCGAACAGAGTGGAATGATCCCCCCATCAGCACACCAACATGCGTGCAGCAGCGCACCTTCGTGTGCCAGGACCGGAGGGCGGTTTTCCAGGTTGTCGTCACCGCCTCTTCGCAACTTGTTCGAAATTGCAGCCAACATTGCTTGCCTACGTCCTGGCGTGGTAGACGGTTTGCTTCGTCAGTGGCCCGCACTCTAGCCATTGCACTCGCCCACCCTTGCTTTGCCAAGTGAGTGGCTCCTGCAACTTGGCCTGCTACCAGAGGTTCTTCTCCAGAGTTTATATGAGCAGATAAACTCCGATGTGTCGACATTCACTCTTGGAAAACAAGCAAAGCACACGCTCCGGGCGTGGAGCCCCCGGCCTGAGTTGTGGCCTGAGCAGCAAGTTGACAGTGGTCGGAGGGTAGGGAACCCAGCACACACAGAGGTCCAGGAGCCGCTGCACTGGGCGAGGGGAGACCTCGATGCATGGGATGACTTTCAGACTTCCAGCCAGATTGTTTGGCAGTTGACAGGGCCACCGGCAGGGAAAGCAGGATGGTGTATTAAACATGTGTGCGCCCAACTGCTGCTCATCGCCTCGGTCAACGCCTGAAGCGGAGGGCTCTGGGCAGCCCGCCATACCCCCGTCACACACCAGTCACCGGCGCTGTGTCCAGTGGCCAGGGGACGCATGCGCGGAGTTTACGGAGCCAACGACTGCTACCACCTCCGCAGAGGGCTAATGCCACCCTCTCCCCTCTGTCCAGTCCAAGACGAGTTGAAAAGCACATCAAGACAACGTGGCTTGCTTGCTTGCGTGGCTCAGGGAGATCGCCTTTCCTGGATCTCTGTTCATTTCTTTTCTTTTCTTTTCTTTTCTTTTCTTTTCTTTTCTTTTCTTTTCTTTTCTTTTCTCGTGGCAGAGGAGCACTGGATGGACGACGCCGCCTCTTCGGGCAACTATCTGGTATGCAACACACGCTCTCTACGCCGCGTTACTGCACGCTTGTTCGGGCCTTTATTGACGTCTACTATTATTATTTCCCCCACAGGGCATCAGCCCGGGCAGTTGGTCGTATGGGGCCGGCAAGGCCGAAGTACCCCGGGGCAGCAGGGGATGGCCCCAGGGTGCAGCGCGGGTACACACCTTTGTTGTTCATGCTGCCAACTTCAGGCGGTGCATGGCGGACCACAAGGAACAGCAGCCCTGCCCAGGCCTCAGGCATCAGCGCCAGGTTCAAGGCAATGATATGGGGCCGTCGATCCCAGCGGCGGCCTTGGTGACGATGGGGATCGAGAGGCTTTCCCGATCACAGCGACAGAGAGCCCACGGAAAGGGGTGATCGACTGGTCTTGAGCCATATCAGATAGGTACGCGAAAGGAGCACCTCCCCGAACCCTCTTCGCCGCTCGCAAGTAGAGACTGCTAGCACAAGTGTCATATATTAAACTGTTGCTGATACTGCTGCTGGTGATGAACTGATCAACACCAGCGCCACCTCTTGGTTGTGGCCTCCGCGTCCGCTGTGGTGGTGGGCCTGCGGATGAAGCAAACAGATATGTTGCAGGGCCTCCGATTGGTG
>CDFB01033312.1:0-11587 GCA_000826425.1 Acanthamoeba lugdunensis | reverse complement strand
GCATAGGAATGCTCATGGGAGATGGCCAGGTGCGTTCGTGTGATGCCAAGTTCTCCAGCCAGCTTCTTTGTCTTGCCCTCGAGCACAAGAACCGGTCGCCCTGGGTTGAACGCAGTCTTCGATGTCAGTGTGCACCCACCGCACATAGGCCGATCGGAGCAAGCAGCGAGCTTGTCAGGCCTCTAGAGGCGCTGGTACCTGTTGGTTCGTTGGCGACCTTCATTTCGGTAAACAGCACCTCGCCTCGACCACGGCCGAATGCCTTGAACGCCGCCTCCTTCGCCGCCCACCTGCAGGCAAGTACGTCTCAATCTTATGGATTTGTTGCTTGAATAACAAGTGGGGGCTGGGAAAAGAAGGACGTACCTAGAGGCGAGGTACAGAACAGCGGGCTGCGCCGGGCGCGACCGGAGGTGGAAGATGGAGAGTTCATCCGCGTGCAGCACCTTGCGCAGCAAGCGCGGACCCCAGCGCCCGAGGGCAGCCTCCATGCGGGGCACATGCAGCAGGTCGCATCCAAGCCCTACCACCCCCATGCTGGTGCAAAGGCAGAAAAGATAAGAATAAGATATAAACAAAAGAAAATATCTTAATCTTTTTTTTTTACAGTTGTTGTGCATGAGAAGAGCGATTGGAGTAGGCCGCAGATTGGACGTACTGAGTCGCCAGCTACTTATTTGCCCACCAGCAGCGACATCCTCGTCCAGCACTTTGCTCGTCACTTCTTCCCCCACTTCATCGACACTCGCACAGCGGCAGTTCACCTCACGCCCCCCAGTAAGAATGGCATCTGACGGCGACAAGCAGGGCGCCACCGCCGCTGCCTTGAAGGTCGAGCCCAAGGACACGATCTTCGCTAAGATCGTGGATGGCACCATCCCCGCGAAGAAGGTCTTCGAGGACGACACGGCGATCGCCTTCCATGACATCGCTCCCCAAGCGCCCACTCACATCCTCATCATCCCCAAGAAGCCCATCGGCGGTACCGCCCCTTCTCTCTCATGCTCAAACCTTAATCGTTTACTCACAAATCGGACTCAATCATTGCTTCGTGCAGGAATCGGAGACGTGAAGCAGGACGAGGAAGCGCTCGTGGGCCACCTCATGTTCGTGGCTACCCAAGTGGCCCGCGAGCAGGGGCTGGGCGACGATGGCTACAGACTGGTCATCAACGAGGGCACCAACGGACAGCAGTCCGTCAGGTGGCTCCACATCCACCTCCTCGGCGGCCGCAAGCTCACCTGGCCTCCCGGCTAACACACGGACATCCAGCCTTGCGTTGACAGTTCATCCGCCGTAGACAGAATGCACTGTACCATTCGTTCTGCACCACTCATGGTTCATGTTCACTGGGAGGCATCGAGGAGGAGGAGGACGCGCACCGCTCGATGGCATCGAATAGGCCGAGAGCGCAGGGTGAAGAGGCGGTGGCGTTGGGCGGCGCGCCGAAAGTGTCGGTCAGGGCCTTGGCCGTGGTGGGTCCGATGGCGGCCATTCTGGGTGCGCCATCTCCACCATTACCCTCTTCTTCCTCCTCAGCGCCGCGCTTGTTCAGCTCCTCGTGGATGGCCTTCACGCCGGAGGGACTGAAGAAGCACATCCAATCCACCCGTTGTTGCTGCTGCTGTGCGCCGCGCGGCTTCCCAGAGAAGGCCATGTCGGGTGGCAGCGCAGGGCTGGTGACCGTCTCATACACCTCGAGCTCATCGAACGCGACGCCTGCCTGCACAACCCACCCATGCACGCAAATGGTCGTAAGCAAGCTGGGGACGGAAAAGACACCGAGCACCAGATCGATCTCCTCCCCGCACCTCCTTGAGAGCCGTGGGCAGTTCGGATCGCCGAATGTTGCCGCAAAGGTAGAGGAGCGGGGGTCGGTCATGCCCCAGGGCCTCCATCTCTCGGGCGATCACCGCGGCGAGTTGCTGCCCGTTCTCTGCAGTGGATACCGCTGGCCTGACGGGGAACGATGAGTGATCGGTGGCGTACAGGTGGGCGAGGTGGAGGTATACACGAACAATCGTTCAGAGTCGTAGCCAGCAGATCGGAAGGTGGCACTCAGCTTGTCGCCCGTTTGCGGACCGACGCAGAAGAGCTTCTTCTTTCCCTCGACCCACGCTCTGAGCTCGTCTGAAGTCACGCCACACACATCAACGGCCTGTGGAGTGCGTGAGCACTGTCCTCTAGGTCATGGGGCGGTGTCGTGCGTACGTGTACGGCCTGCTGGCTGGTGACGACCAGGCCGCTAAAGTGCTCGGCTGCCTGCAGGGCCTCGCGCAGCTTCTCCTTGCCGTCTCTGCCCGTACGAAAGGACAGCACCGGCACAAACCGGATGTCGTAGCCTCGCTTCCGCCCCTCCTGCACCGAACGCTGTTGGTGTACAACACCGCACACAACATAATACGAGTATGCGGCACCTGAAAGTAGAGGTCATCTTCGAGGGGTTCGCTGGGGCTCTTGAACAGCACGACGGTGCCCCTGCCGGCAGCCTCGGCCAGCGTGAGCTCAGCGTGCGTGTTGTCCATGTTGATGTTTTTTTTTTGTTTTCTCTATTTTCTTTTTTGGTTTTTTGTTTTTTCACAATAAAAAATAAAAAATAATATTATTATTTTTTATTTTATATTATGGAGGGGAAGCAAGTCGCTGCGGCGGGCACAGCACCACGGCAGCGGGTGAAGAGGAGGGCGGAGGGCGATGCCCGAGAGTCTCTAGGAAGTAGCAAGCGGACGGACGCTCGCACAGCCGGGAGCAAGAAACAGGCTGCCGGGGGTGGTGCTGGTTGGGTGGTGATGGGTGGTGCACTCCTCGTGCTGGCTGCTGTCGCCTGGTATGCTTGGAACGCAGTGCCGGTGGCACCAGTCCAGCGCCACACCGACCCGACTCAGTCAGCTGCACCTGCTCAAGAGCCAGCCACAGAACTGCGGGCTGGTGCCGTCGACGTGCCCATCGATGACCTGGGCGAACTTCCTCACGTGTGGTGGTTTGGCCCCATATTCAGCGGCGGAGGTACCGACAACCTGCACACTTGCAGTAACCTGGCGCAGCTCATCTTGCATGTAACGCGCAGGCTACAGCAGCGAGGCCATCAGTTTTGTGCTCGAGTTGAGTAAACACACGCCAGTGCGGATCAGCCAGGTAGGCTCATTCTCTTCTCGAGTTGGGCACCCAGCACTGACTCATTCGCACACCTTTCAACACAGCATGGCGACGGCATTGCGTGGAACTTCATCTCTGGTCTTCCTACCTATGTGCTAGACCGACTGCAGGTGAGTTGATGATCTGTGAGTACCTCTTACTGGCATGCGCCTCTAACGCGCTTCTCCCAGCAATTGATGTACACCCGAGTGGATATGAACAAAACAGTGGTGGTTTGCCACAGCGAGGCCGGGGCCTGGTACCCGCCACTCTACGAGACTTCAGTCTGTCCACCCTCTGGCGCCCGCTATGTGGTTGGCCGAACAATGGTGCGTTTGTACGCATTTCTCGTTCCCCGCCGCATGCTTTGTTCACCCTGACGCCACACACCTGCAGTTCGAGACTGATCGTATTCCATCTGGCTGGACCGAACGCTGCAACCGCGGTTCGAATGCCTTCTTATTTCACTTCCGAAGCTTCTGAGGGCAATATCGTGGTGAACTTCTACTGACTCGCCATACTGCACTCTAGACTTGATGTCAGAGATATGGGTGCCCACCGATTTCCATGCTTCGTCATTTGCCAAGAGCGGCGTCAATCCCGATAAGCTGGTGGTTATGCCCGAGTCGGTGGACGTAGACGCCTTCAATCCCGACACATCGCTGCCTCTCGACAGCCTGCCCGGATACCCCGAGACTCGGGACCACTTCAAGTTCCTCTCCATCTTCAAGTGGGAGGCCAGAAAGGGGTGGGACATCCTCGCGCGGGCCTTCTACGAGGAGTTCACCCAGCAGGACAACGTCACCCTCTACCTGCTCACCAACGCATTCCATCCCGAAAAAGGTGTCGTATCTGTTGCATGCGCTCACAGGGTGGCGACGTCTGACTTGAATGTTCGCGTCGCGACAGGGCTCAATTTCACCGACGAGGTGAGGAAGATTGGCGCACAGGTGTGCGAGGCTGCGGGTCGGCACATTGACTCGCTCCCGGGGCTCATCATGATCGACACCCATGTCCCGCAGACGGACCTGCCTCGACTCTACAAGTCCGTGCAGGCCTTTGTGCTGCCCACGCGCGGCGAAGGATGGGTGCGGTCGTCCGGTAACAGCCCCACAACTACCAAATGCTTACATTCATAATATTGGCAGGGTCGCCCAATTGCCGAAGCGATGAGCATGGGCCTTCCGGTACGGCCACACGCATCACCTACCTGTGATCTGGAGTCCGCCTTTTAACTGTAACTCGGTGGCATCAGACAATCGCCACGGCCTGGTCTGGACCAACGCAATTCATGAATGAAACCAATTCCTACCCGCTGCCCATCGAAGGCCTCACCATGATTGAGCAGCCACCGTGGAAGGGCCACTACTGTACGTTCCGCTTCCTCTTCAGGCCTAAGACTAGACTGATAATTGTATTCTCCAAATCGTCTTTGGCATGCTGCAGGGGCGGAGCCCAACCGGGCCGAGCTGCGCAGGCTGATGCGGGAGGTAGTGAGCAACCCCGAGGCCGCGCGCGAGCGTGGCGCCAACGCGCGGGCCGACGCTCTTCACCGCTGGAGCCCAGACGCGGTTGGGCGTGTCGCACTTCTTCGCCTGGCCCAGGTCATGCGGGCTCACCTGCGACCAGCAACAACAAGCCAATAACGTTTACAGCCAGACTGCCGTGTCCGTCTCTTTTGTTCTGCTGCTCATGTGCACTCACGCCTCCTTCTAGCCTGCCGAGAAGAGCCAGTTCGTCGGGTCGAAGAGGACGAATCGTCAGGTACATCGCTTTCAGATAGCACATTCGAAATTTCGTCAATCACTTACTCTCTCGTGATTGGGACAAGCATACAAGCAAGGGATTGGGTGCGCGAAAAGGAAAGGTGACGGGTGGAAAGAGAACGTCCTGACGGTTCAACTTCTTGCCACACCACCCTCAGCACCACCAAGAAGCCCCTTCACTACCCTCAACTTACCTCGAACCAAGCATGCAGAAGGCCAAGGTTTACGCCGTGGTGGGTTCCAACATCGAACAGCTGGGTAGCGAGCTCGAGAGGCAGTGCAAGGAGACTTCGGCGGCGACTGAGAGCGAGGTACCGACCCACTGAGTCAGCTCGAGGGTTTCCAGTCGCTGACCTTTCAACTATGGTCTTGTTCAATCCAGTGGCACAAGACTGGCAAGAACCTCGGTCTGCTCGTCTGGAGAATCGAGAACTTCAAGGTGGTGCCCGTGCCTCCCAAGACCTACGGCCTCTTCTTCGACGGCGACTCCTACATCGTGCTCCACGTATACTACCAGCTCCTATTCCCTCCCAATCTTCTAGCACCAACCTGTACATATGCATGTTATATGTATGTTGTGCAGACGCACGGCAAGCCCGAGAGCCTGCGCTTTGACCTCCACTTCTGGCTGGGCGACAACACCACCCTCGTACGCACTCTTCCGTTTTCTGTTTCTATTTAGCACTGTGCTTCGAATACGCGCGCTCGGTCCCTCACCACCAACTGTTGGTTCACAGGACGAGGCCGGTACCGCTGTGTACAAGACCATCGAGCTGGACACGTACCTGAAGGACGTGCCCGTCCAGCACAGGGAGGTGCAGGGCCACGAGTCGCCCCTCTTCCTTTCCTACTTCCCCAACGGCATTCGCATCCTCGAGGGCGGCGTCGCTTCGGGCTTCCACCATGTCTCCCCGACCGAGTACAAGGTAGGTGTACACCTCCTTGAATACCTTTGTTCACGGCCATTCACACTCTTCTCTTTGCTTCAGGCGAGGTTGCTGCACCTCAAGGGCCGCCGCCACGTGCGCGCTACGCAAGTGCCCCTCTCGCGCGACTCGCTCAACTCTGGCGACGTCTTCATCCTCGGTACTTCCGTCTCTCCATTCCCCAGACCCGTGCTCGATGGTGCTGACGCTGGTCGTGGTCTCTCCAGATAACGGCCTCGTTCTGTACCAGTGGAACGGTTCGAAGTCGAGCGGCCAGGAGCGCATGAAGGCCGCCCAGCTTTGCCGCGCCATCGATGATGAGCGTGAGGGCAAGCCTCGCGTGGTGGTTATGGGTACGCTTGACTCTCCTGAGCCTCCACGGACCTTTGCCTTGTTGATGTTCACTGACTGCTTCGGTCTGGGTTGGTCATTGCAGAGGAGAACGACAACGATCCCGAGAAGGCCGACTTCTGGGCGCTCCTCGGCGGTTTCGGCCCTGTCAAGTCCGCCGAAGCTGGCGGCAGTGATGACGAGCCGCCCAAGACCGCCAAGAAGCTCTTCAAGTACGTCCTCGCCCTATGTTTGCTGTGAGGCAGATTGAAATCAAACTTACGTCTTTGGATGCTGTCTTCACGTCTGTAGGCTCAGCGACGCGTCGGGCCACATGGAGTTCACCGAGGTGGCTTCGGGCACCGTGCACAAGAGCGCCCTGAACGGCGACGATGTGTTCGTCTTCGACACCGGTGTCGCCGTGTACGTCTGGATCGGCAAGGGCGCCAGCCCGCAGGAGAAGGCCAGGTACAACGCGACCACCCAACCACCCAACCCCTTTTGCACACTGCTGACTTGTGGCTGCATCAGGGGCATGGGTTACGCGCAAGACTACGTGAAGAAGTACAACAGGCCCGACTACCTGCCCATCTCCCGTGTCTTCCAGGGCGGTGAGAACGAAGTGTTCGAGGCCTCGTTCGACTAAGCAGCTGCGCACGCCCCTTGGCCCGTGCCTCTCGTCCCTGCGACGACCTCGGTTGTGGTGTTGGGGACCAAAAAAAATTGTAGTAAAAGAAAAGGAAAAGGTCTCTCGCAGTTTCTGTCTCTCTGAAACTCCACAACACCACAAGACCACAAGATGGAAGGGGCAGCGGCAGGGCTCACGATCTGTGTTGCCGTTGATGGCAGCGAGAATTCCTTTCGAGCACTGGAGAAGGGCATCAATCTTGTCAGCTCGCGGGGGCAGCACGACCGTCTCGTACTTCTGATGGTACCCAGCCCTCTCTGATTTTCGGCATTAATGAATTGATTTTGATGGCATCCTTTTGGCACCACCACGGTCGACATTAGATCCAGCCTCGAAGCACGTTGCTGGAAGCGCTGGTGGACCCCTTCGACATGCTCCACATCCCTGACCGACAGCTGCGCCTCTTTGCCAAGAAGAAGCTGACTGAGAGCGAGCTCAGGTGCAAGGAAGAGAAGGTCAGTCACCCTGTGCTGCCGTGAGCCGTGCGGCCCACCAAGCATGCTTGTGTGGTCAGCCTGTGGTCGTACCCTGTTTGGTGGAATGTCAAACCGCACCACTCACAACTCACCAATTCACCACACAGGTGAGGTTTGAGACGAAGATCGTCGTGACGGACGTGAGCGAGAGGGAGGAACTGCTGGGGCAGATCGAGGCCCTGTCGCCCGACCTCGTCGTGGTGGGCCGACGTGGTCTGGGCGCGTTGGCCAAGTGCGTCATCAGCCCCGTCTTCAAGTCTTTTTCTGCACGAGCTTACCTGCTTGCAACGTGCCCCCCCCAATGCGCGACAGGTTGGTCATGGGATCCACCTCTGAGTTTTGCTTGCAGAACTGCCCCTGCCCCGTCTACGTCGCTTCTTGATCACCACCACCCTCAGGGCAACCACACAGACCGAACATGCCACGCATTCCATAAATGGCCGTTGCATCGTTTTTCTTTTTATTTATGGCGAGTTTTCCCACCGTAATTTTCCGCTCGGTCGAATCGACAGAAGTGAGATCTGCAATCGTCGAATTAATGAACAGATTAGCCCATTATAGCCTCTAGATTCAAGTATCCCCAACGCCCAGACAGCTCAACCTCAACCAACCCTCAGGGTTCAGCAGCACATGAAGAGAAAGGACGAAAAGAATTTCTACAACACGTCGGCTACGGCGACCGGTATTCCATTCGCCAAGGTCGACGGTGGGGGCGCTGCACCCAAGGGAGGCGGCATCCCCTTTGCCGCCCCCCACCCCCATCCCTCGGGCCTCAGTCGAGATCAGCCGCCAGCCGGCCTCTTTCGCAATCCTTCTGGGCCGCCTGGTGGTGGCGGTGGCTTCGGTGGCCCTCCACCCACCATGATGGGCGGGCCTGGAATGGGCCGCGGCGGCTTTGGCGGCGGCATGGCCCCACCACCCCACCGCAACGCGCCTCCCTTTCCTCACCCGCCTCGCGGTGGCCCCACGCCGCCTCACTTCCGACCACCGCACGGTGCCGGCGACGGCTTCCCTCGCCCGCCTCCGCCCAACTTCCAACCGCCCGGCGGCCGCGGCGCACCACCTCACGGCGGCCCGCCTGGTGGTGGTGGGTTCCGTCAGCCGCCACACCAACAGCCGACGCCCAACAAGGCCAAGCCGGGAGCTGACGGCGACGAGGAGATGATCGAGTCCGAGTTCGTGGAGATCGAAGACGACTTCATCGAGCGGCCACGGCGCCCGCGCAAGCAGCCACCACCAACACAACCACCAGCTGGCCGCGGCAGGGGCAAGGGCGACGACGACGACCACTGGCCGCTCAAGGGTCCGCCGCACCACCACCACCACCACGAGGGCACGGCGCTGCTTCCCCACCGACGACACGGCGGGCACGGCGACGACCCCGAGCGGCAGCGGTACAAGGTCATCAAATTCATCTACCTGGCCCTCTTCGCCGTGGCCTCGCTCGAGGTGGTGCTCATCACCTCGCTCAGCGGCTGGCTCATGCACATGGTGTCGTGCATCCTCTACGAGTCCTGCTCGCCCACCCAGGAGCGGCTCATGTCGTTCGGCCTCTACTTTGGCATCCTGTGCGCCGTGTTCATCGTGCCGTACCTGATCGGCGGCCTCGGCGTGGCCACGTCGTCGCCGCGCATCCTGTGGTTCTTCTCCTTCATCTCGGCCCTCATCGACGTCGTCATCGTCGTGCTGCTCTCGGTCTACGTGCGCTGGGAGGTCGCGCTGGGCATGATCCCGCTCGTCCTGTGCGCCCTCTTCGGCTTCGCCATGAGCTCCGTCCTCACCCACGAAGAAGCCCTCCGAGGACCCGACGCCATGCACAATCGATGCTGCCTCTTCCTTTGCTGCTGAATCCTTCCTCTCTCTCTCTCCTCTTACCTCTCTCTTCCCTCCCTATTTATTTGTTGTGGCGTACGGTACCCAAATAGAGTGGCAGCTGTACAGACAGGCCTTACATTCCTTGAATATTTCAAATACGCCTGTTGTGGATGCGGTGAATGACAGGAATTTCAAATATTTTTAAGGTGTCTGCTGGTCGGTGATGTACACGGGGTGGGACAAGTAGCCCTCGACCAGATCGTTGCACCTGTCGGTCATGCTGTCCATGAACATGGCCAGCTGTATGTCGGTGGGCAGGGACTTGATGATGAAGTCGATCTCGTCGGCGAAACCCATGTCCAACATACGGCCAAGATCGTCGAACACCAGCATCCGCACCTGCTCCGGGTCCAAGAGGTCGCGCTCGAGGACGTTGCGCAGCCTGCCGGGCGTGCTGGTCACCACTTGGGCGTTGGCCAGCCGACTGTGGTTCTGAACGCCGGGCATGACGGGCTGCGTCGTGAGGTCCATGTGGACGCCCAGCACCCGGACGAAGTGGTCCGTCACGACCGCCAGCTCGCGAACCGGTACGACCACCAGGACCTGCATCGCGTCCTTGCGGCCCTGCGCCGCGATTCGCTGGAGGATCCCCATCACCATGGACGTCGTTTTGCCGCGCCCCATGCCGGCGCCGACCACCACGTCCTTCCCCTCCGCCAGCGCGGAAATGGCGCGCCGCTGGAGGGGCGTGAGCTCCTTCATCCCCGCTTCCCCAATGCCTTGCCGCAACTCCACGCTCAACTTTAAATCATCTTCTTCTTCTTGTTCCATCCTCGTCAGATAAAAACTAGTTCCCTTTGTGGTGCAGAAAAACATGAGAAAATATAATGGCCCAATTTGATAAGCACAACCTGGAGCGACGTTCAAGGCGAGAGTGAGAGCCACCTCAGGAGAGTCAGGACGGCGTTCTCTATCATCGACGCACTGGAAGAGGAGCTGGAGGAGGCCGAGGCGCACGTGGTGCCGCCCAGCTGTTGGTAAGAGGCCCATTGAATCCAGACCGCGTTGTCCACCCGGGCGAGAAGGTCGTGCCCGTGACGTAGAGGGTGATGCCCATGGTGCTTTGGGACGGCCGCTCGTGGCGGTGGTGCTGTTGTTGAGGATAGGCAATGGCAGCTCAACTAACCAGGAGTGTCTAGGCACTTTTGGTGTAGTTGGCGCCAACACAACAGCTGTTGAAGTGGGCTTATCTTCTATCGGATTTGATCCTGCGAATGGGGTGAAAGGTTGCAGTCGAATTGGCGTCACGTGAGTTGTACAACCCAATACACACAGGTGATTGGACCTTGTTCATGTTGCGCTGGAACAATGGCCGAAGACCCAAAAATACCATAAAACTCAAGACTGTTTCCTTTATTTTCTTCCAAGTGTTGGTCCTTTGTTGTGGAAAACGTGAGCGCAGTTGCAACTGAAGGGCAGCAAATAGATGAAGAAACTCATTGCAGCAATCGGTGCGTTGGGCATTGACGAAAAGCGGCCGTACGATCCCGACAACAGCGCCATCCTGCGCACTTTGACCGCTCTCCCCCAGCAGCTGCATGCGTGCTATCCAAGGACGCACAGGGTCCAGTACATCATCGACATGGAGGAGCAACGTCTTGAGCATGTCACGAAGCCAGTGAAATCGACTTCGTTCTTCGTCAAGGAATCCAAGACCCACGATGATCGTTTGGTCCTCCACGGCAGGACGGCTGCGGGCAACAAATGGCGAATTAATCGTCCACAGAACGAACGAGCAGGGGGGAAACGATAGGCGGCTTTCTGGCGACTGTGACTGTGGGCTCCCATACGTTCGAGGATAGGGTGATACGCTGCGATCCTCTTCGTGGAAAGGAACAGACGAGTCGGCGTCTGGGCTGTTAATTTGGCCTGTGTGGCAAGCATTACAAAGAGCCCTCTTCATCACTGCTGCTCTCCGCTCCTCTTCGCAATTGGTCTGGTGACTTGTTCATGTTGCGCTGGAACCACGCCGAAGGCCGGAGGCCGAAGACCGCCCAAATTACCATAAAAAAAAAATCATAAGACCTTGCTCGGCCATTGGGTCAGCTTCGAGAACAACAAACGGAGGCCCTGCATAACCGCAGGTCAATAGGGACAGGCAACGGTCTCTTCCTGGCGGCCGTTGTTGACGATAAAGAGGAGGGTGGAGCCGCATGGGGCGCCCTCGCACTGGTAGGTCCAGATGCCGGGCGCCCAGCCGGCCACCATCTCCCGCCATCCCCTCCCGTTCCCGCTGTCGATCTTCACCGCCTGCGAACCTATTGAGCAACGCAAACTCCTGTCAGCACACCACGCACGCACACGACACACGCACGACACACGCACACTACGAAAGAAAGGTACCTGGGATGGAGATGCCGAGCCACCACTTGTTGGACCCGGGGAGGAAGG
>CDFB01033167.1:0-10287 GCA_000826425.1 Acanthamoeba lugdunensis | reverse complement strand
CCAACGACACGACCAACGACCAACGACCAACGACACGACCAACGACACGACACGACACGACACAACCAACGACACGACACGACACGACCAACGACACGACACGACCAACAACACGACGCACACGCAACCACACACCGGTGTACCTTGGTCTTCTTGCCCGCGACTGGGTCCCGTCTGGTGCTACTTCCTCGCGATGTACATCGCGGCGCCGCCTTCGCGTCTCCCGCCTTGCCCAGCGTCGATTTCTACGTGCACGACAGTAACATTAGCGTGTCGTGTCGTTGGTCGTGTCGTTGGCGGCGCCGTTGATCGCGTGTGAGGGCAACGAAGAGGGGATCGTACACAAAAGGAGGAACAAGCTCGCCGGAGTCTGCGAACGGCTTGNGGGGGGGGGGAAGAGCTGAAAAGAAGAGGACGAAGACGAAGACGAAGAAGAAACGCGTGAATGAGCACCAACTGTGGCGGAGGGACCAAGTCACTGCCACAGTTTATGCGGGCGCGGGCATTGGAGGAGGGATGAAGACGTGTACATACTTGCCGTTGTTGTTGGCGGCGATGGCGGCGATGGTGGTGTCGTCATCGTCGTCAATAAGCGAGGGTCACTCGGCCGGCTCTCACCACAGCACGCACACGTCGCTCGCTCGCTCGCTCGTCGATAATAACGACAACCATAACAATAGCAATAACAATAATAATCATGCGCCAACCGCTCAGAAGAAACCACGAATCATCGTCGTCTTCATCTTCGTCGCACTCATCGTAGTCCATTGGCCGGGGTAAAAATGCGCGCGCGCGCGGTATCGCTCATCTTCTCGAAGAGACCACCCACGGCGTGGATCTCACCCCGTCGAAGGGCGTGGCGGTGGAGCAGGGTCCAACAACAACAAAGAGAAGAAGAAGAAAACCATGTTGACGAGACAGGCCGAGTAGTAGTCGTAGTCGTAGAAGAAGAAGAAACGGCTACTAGTAATAGTAGTGTAGGTAGTACGACGAGAACAAAAAGGGACGGCAACCGTCGGCGGTTGAGTAGCGGAGAAGAAGAGACAAAAAGGAAAAAAGTGCGTGCTCTCTGGCGAGGACAAAAACCGGCCGGTTACCGTTGGAGGGCGCCCTCACCGCTGCGCACGAGCAGATCAGAAGAGTTGTTGTTGCGGAGGACATCCACTGTCGGTTGGATGTCGACTTCTGTGGTGGCTTCATCATCGGGAGCGAGCCGTTATCCCAAGCGGGGAACATTGAAACGCAACACATTTGCAAAACCACCCCAAAATTTGGAATATTATTTATTATTAATCAGTCAATTAAATCTCCAAGATTGGATCAAATCTCGATACTTTGCTGTGCCATTGCAGCTCGTGGTGAGCGAGAGGGATCATGAAACACGTCAACATGTCTCTTAGCTTCTTCTTGTAATCGCCCCCTTCGAAAAACCATTTAAAAAAATCATTTTTACATGCCACGTCAGCACATAGCTCCGAAAGGCGTTTCAAAAGCGTTTCAAACATCCCCGAAAGGCCTGGATGTCCGGTAGTCGCTGTTTGAATGTGTGTTGTTGCTTTTACTACATGCTAAGTGCAGCACAAACGCGTGCGGTGGGCCGCCAGTGCACCCACCCTTCGTGTGGTGGAGCTAAAGGGGCCGGCACGGAAGGCAGACGGGCGGGCGTTGAGGCAATCAGAGGGCGTGCATCTCAAAGCTGCGATCGCCGTCCTGTCGCTTCCTGCGCTGCGGCACGAGCGGCTTGCTCATCACCGCCTGCTCGTGGAAGCTCTGCTGGACCTGTTCCAAAGACGCGAGTGTCAGAGGGCAGGAGGGCCGTGCAAGACGGTGGGGCGAGGAGTACGGAGAGAAGAGACGAGGCCCAGGGCGCGAACATCCGGCGACAGACTGTTGGATGTCCTCCATCATATAAAACTTTCGGATTTTGGCGGAAGATGTAGAATGGGCACAGGTGCTGAAAGAAAAACCAATAAAAACTGAAGCATGTACCAAGCAGGGGTGTGTTCAACAAAAGCAGGATGCACTGGAAAGCAAGGAACGATGCTATACAGATACTGACTATGACATTTACATGGTTTGTGAAGATCAATATAAAGATATAGCTACCAAATTTGAGATCAGATTGATGATCTTTCAATGGGATGCACAAGGTTGAGCAACATTGATTAATGATTTGAATGCAAATAGCCAGAACATATGCAGATTACATTATGATACAGATAGAATCAGTGCTGACTGTTTATGATGTGTGTGTGTGTGGTGGTGTGTGTGGTGATGCGTGTGGTGTGTGTGGTTTCTGATGTGTGTTGTGTGTGTGAATGCAGGTGGCTGGGTGCGTGGGTGTGGTGGGGATGATGTGGGACGTGTTGGATGGGGACATCAATTGATTTGTGATGGTGGTGATGGAGATGTGGCTCGTGTGGCCCGAGCTGTCGCTGCCAGAGGTGCTGCCCCTGGCCCACAGAAGAGGCCAGGTGCGCTGGTGTTGAGGTTGGCCAGAATTATCCCATTTCCTTTATCAAAAAATTATGTTATACTGGTTTGCCAGAAGGGGATATCTATTGTCCAGAATGTGCAAAACCTTTCAAGTATAATGATGCCAAGAAGAGCTTGAAAACACACATGAGACATCACCAACCCAAAGAAAAGAAGATAACATTTAAAAAAGATCACTTGATAAATAAAAGAACCACTGTATTTGAGAAGTAATTTGATGTGCCACAAGAAAAAGATCAATGGATTGGGTATGATTTTGAAGCTATGCTGGTTAAAGATGAAGCTATGATGATAGGAAAGCAAAAAGTTTTATCCAGGCATCAACCAATAGCATTTGTAATGATGATTAATGGTAGTGAGACAATAAGTCATGTGGATATAAATGCAGGTAAATTGTTTGTGGAAACATTGGAAAATAAAATGAAAGATCTGAAAAATCCTTTAAACAAACCTATAAAACACAAATCAAAGAGTTATTCAAAACCAAATGTATGTGTACACAAAAGAAATTCAATTATCAAACTGACCATGATTCACAGTGTGAGGGAATGAAGATAAATAAATATAGCTTTATAGATTCCAGAAACTTCTTTCAATTTAAATGGATTTGGACAGATGATGGGAAGATTATTACAAGCTTTATGCCTTACTGAATTATAGAAATTTCTATAATTCATTAAGGAATGAAGCTTGTAATAAGGAAGATTATCAACAAGCATTAAATCTGTGGCATAAAGAAGGGTTTAAAACTTTCAAAGATTATCTCATTTATTATTGTAAATTAGATGTACAACTAATTGATGGAAGCAATGAATAGATATTGAATAATGTATATGAATGATCATGGTATGGAATTATTGGTACACATATCCAAACCTCAATTGACATGGCAGTGTTTCTTAAGGAATTATTTGAGTGTCAATTTATCCTTTGTATCAAATACCTGATGAAAGTACATTTGATTTGATCAACAAGAGCATCCATGGAGGGAATTGCCAAGTGTTTAAAAGGCATGCTGAAGTTGGGGTCAATGCAGATTTCATTACTGGTTTAGATATGACTAATATTTATGGGTGGGCATCAACAAGAGATTTGCCATACGGTAAGCCTACAATCCTATCTTCACTTGAATGCAAAGAATTATGTAAATCAATGAAAGCTGTTGCAAATGGAGAAAAAGCTAAATCAGTAGGAGAAAGGTATAATAGTAAATGCTTATCTGGTGGTGACATCACCAATGTTCCCTATAAATTTACAGGATTTATATGTTGTAGTCTCTATTTTACAAAGGAGCAAAAGGAAAAATGAAAGATTTCCCTCCATTGCCAGAAAAGGAATCAATTGGAGATGAGTGAAGCATTGAAACAATTGCTGGAAAGTGACTGGGCGGCATTGGATTGCATTTGGGGTGCTGTTCAATATTCAATAAAATCACTCAAAAGCCCCAAAATTCCACACCAGGTTCAGATGACCATGTCTTCTTGCAATAATCTCTAAAAACCTGTGTAAACTGATCATTAATAGTTGTTATGGCAAGACCTTGCAATCAGATGAAAAGTATAATTCCAAGCTTGTTAAAAATAAAAGACAATTTATGAATGCTATATATAGAAAACAACCCCTTTTAGATTTAAATATCCTTGCACCAGCTGTAGATGAAAATGATCAAGGACTGGTTGAAATGAAGCTCAGGAAACAGAATTGTGAGATCAGGTGTCCCAAGTATCTGGGCATACATTGTAGGTTACAGTAAAATGCTCATGTTGGATTTTGTATGCAACTGTCTATGGACTGTCTATTCCAAAGAAGATAAGATGGATGCAATTATTTATTAACCATCATTGACATTTTTTTCCCTAAAATAATGCTTTTGCATGTGCGTATCATTGAATTTCCTTCAGTCCAAGAGCAGTTCTTTCCTTTCTCGTTTTGGTGACATAAACTGTAGGACAGACCCTTAACTTAACTTACAAAAACAAGGAGTAATCCTTTCTTATTCTTATACTTCTTTCTCCTTGTTGTGAGGTTAAAAAGACCTCTCTGGAAAGGCAACAGTTTCGTCACTTTGGTGTTCGTTCACCCTCTCTTGCCATGCGCAATGACGTCATGGCCCTGCTGCTTGTGGGTTTTCTCGTATCTTTCTACCTGTGGGAATCCAACTCTTTCAACTTCTTGCTCCACAACTCCCTTTCAAGAAGGATTGAGTGGTCCAGCCTGTGAGTCTCCCCTGCTTCGCTTTGCCTCACACATGCACTGGGTGCGCACTCGATCCCCTCACCATTGCGTTGCGTTGTGTCCGTGTGTGCAGACAGGGAGAGGACATCTTCATTACGATGGTGACAAGCGTGAAATACAGCAGCGACATCTGGACCCACTGGCTGGCGCACTACACCAACGGGTCTCTGGGGCTCGACCGAGTACCGATGGCCAACTTCATCATCATCCTCAATTCCCCTGAGGCAAGTCCTTGCGGCGCCGACGCGTCTCCGTCGAGTCAGTTCTGTTGTTCATCAACTTCGTCGTCGTGATCTGGTCTTTGTGCAGAACGGGACGGAGCTGACGCGAGCCATCGCCTTCTTCGAAGCCCACTTCATCACGCCCATCGTGTGGCAGGACACCTACTCGGCGTCGTCCAAGCAGGACTTCAAGAACAAGCTCTACGCCCAGCGCGTGCCCCATGAGGCGTGGCTCATTGAGACGGACGACGACGAGTTGATCGAGTTCCCCAAGCCGGTGCCCGAGTTCCTCGCCGAGATGGACGCCATGGGCTACAACGTAGTGCCGGGCGAGATGGTGGATCACGTTGCTGCTGACTGCGGGCTGCCTCGAGCGCGATCCTCGACGTCGCTGTGGGTGCAGTTCCCATGCATGAGCAGCGTGACGAAGGACGTCCTCGGCGCCTATACGGCCAAGAAGCCCATCCACAAGGGTAAGTTAGTCACCTACAGTTAGTTGGACCAACATGCTGCTGGCAGCTGCGCAAGGTCACTCACGTGAGTGACTGGAGCAGGCAGTCTGTTCACGAACGGAGGTCAGCACAAGATCGTCACGCTCAGACCGCAAGATAGAACCAAGGCTGAATATGTGAGCCCGGTGCCGGTACGCTGCAGGTCGCGTCTGTGTTCGTGCAGTGGTTGGCTACGCTTGGCGCATAAATAACAGGTGTGTCGTTTCCAACTGGCCAGCTGCGGCTACACCACTTCAAGTGGCGAGAGGGTTGTCTGGAGAAGCTACGAGAGAGGATCGAGCATTACAAGAAGCTGGACTTGTACTGGTGGGCCGAATCTGATCAATTCATCAAATTCTATGACAAGTATGTCGTCCTCCCTTGGTCATTGTCGCATGCGCCTCACTCACTCACACCACGCTATCAAAGGCACGGTAAGATCGCGGTGCCCGAGTGTAAGTGTGGAGTTTAGATCTCCACTCCTCTTTTATTTATTGATTAATTTTAATTATTGATAACAAAGAATATATATATCACATTGTTTTGTCTTTTGTAGTGCTGCCGCATGCTTTCCCCATTTGTTTTTATTATTTATTTATTTTTCTCAAGCACAAGAAGAAAACTGGTGCTGACGTTTTGTGTAGTGTCGTTCATCGAGCGCGAGCGAAGGGACCAGAGAGGCGCGTGGCGGAGCAACGTAGAGGCGCCTTCCACCGCGAACGCCTACGTGCCCGCGCCTCCAAACGCTCCACCCACCCACCACCGCCACCGCCTCTGCCTTTGTACGTTCCCTCCCGCCCAGCTACTACCTCCCCTCCCCGTGTAGCGCCCGGGAGCTCACGCTGCAGCGAACATTCGCTTCGGTTCGGGCGGGGGCGGGGGGTCCAGCAGGAGGGCGGGCAGAAGGCGCCGCTGGGGCCGATCGCTGTCGAACAGGTCGAGAGCAGGCGCGCGCCTGGCCCAGGACGCCAAGCTCTCGCTAGCCGCCGTGAAACGGGAGTCGCCCCTCCCGCTCGCCCCCCGACGACACCTCCTCTCCTATCCCCTCTAAGTCTCCCGCAGTACGTGCAACACGCACCACCGCACCGCCGCACACGCACCGCTGCACACGCACCACCGCACCACCGCGCACGCACGCCGTAGCCCGTTTCTCTGACGGTGTGCGTGTGCGTGTGTCAGCGGCCACGTCGGGCCAGCGTTTGCTGGATCCCAACCCCGCAGGACTGTCGACGCGTTGCGCAGCGGTGGCTGCTGGGCACGCGTCTCCAAGCGGTGCCGACCGCAAGCTCGCGCTCGACGCTTCGGCCTGCCTGCGGCCGGGCCAGCTCGCGCGCGCGGACAACATGCACCGCGCCTGGTCGTGCTANNCCCCCCCCCCCGACCAGGATGACCCCGCAAGCTGCTGGCATGCATGAACGACGAGCGCTGTTGCACGAGTACCTCGGCGCGCCTCATCGCCCGCGGTGGAGCGCTAGAACCCCGGCTGGGCTATCTCTTCAACGTGCCCCATATCTCAATCCTGCACACCTGAAAGGCATGCCACACCATTCTGTCCCCCCCTCTTCCTGCTGGCTGGTGAAAGCTGACCCAGAACGCGTTCTTATTGCGCCATTAGCAGGAGGAGGTCCCCGCTTTCTCGGGTGGACTTTTGGGGGAAGCGCAGATCGCGGCGGACAAGACCAAGAGCCCGTGCTGCTGCCCGACGTCCACGTATCTCGCTTCCGCGGGGGAGGACGGGTGGCCCTCGACCAGCTCTCTGCGGCTATCAGCGGTTCTTCACCACGGGCAACGGGTCCACTTCCCCTCTTGTCGTCGAGCGAGCGAGCGAGCGAGCGAGGAGCGGGCAAGAGGAGTCTCTCAGCCAGCCGCCTGCTTCTCCCTCGCGGCTTCTCCCAACATCACCCAAGGGCTGGTGGCGAGGGCGGATCATCGCGACGGCCGCGGCGGTAGCTACGAACGAAGAGCTAGCATCGAGCTTCACGACGCTCGATACCCCCAGCTGGGGGCACCACGGTCAAGGAATGATCCGCAGTCGTTTTTCGTGATGGGCGGGCCAAGTTCGGCCCGGTCCGAGTTCTCCTCCTCCTCCGTCGTCGTCGTCGTCGTCGGACAGAAGAAGAGTGGCATGTCCCCCTGTTCGCCCCCGGCCCTCTCCCTCAGGTTGGACCCACCTCGCTGTACTTGCCTCCGTTGCTTATTGCGCCATCTCTCTCCCCCCCCCCCAATGCTGCGACATTGGCTTAATCGGTGCGTACGGCGGGTGCGCAGATTGTGTGCGTTGCAGGGAAGGACGGGGCGTGGACGTCGGCGGGGGCTGCACGCACCGAGACAAACGGCCCCGACGCGCCTCTGACCTACTACTCGACCACCAACTCCTGTGGCAGCTCTCCCAGCATCCTGTGGGTCGTGATGTGCGTTCCCGCCGACATCGTGGCCAAGCAGTGCAAGGGGCGCTGGACAGGCTGACAGCAACGCGGACGGCGCCAAGGCAATGTTATGTGTAGGCGAGGATCAAGTGCGTGGATCTGGTGCGGTATCTCGATGGGCGGCGGGTCTGCTGCTCCTCCGACGTGTTCCCCCACACATCGACGGGATGGCACTTACCGCCGGCACGGCTCGACGCCTCCGACGCCTCCGACATCACCGCCACCGACAGCAGCAGCGTCGGCAGCAGTGTCAGCATTATATGGTCTCACGAGGCAGCAGTTGCAGGTGCTGCGGTAACATCCGCCTCTGCTCGGCCAGCCGTGTGCTCATCACGCGACGACGCTCAGCTTCTCCAACGGTGCTCTCGACTCGACGAGCAGGGCCACGAGGCAGCGCGACTCCCTCCGGCAGCAGCAGGCCCACCCTGGGTGCCCTCGGACGGCAGCGGTGCCACTCCAGCAGCAGCAGCAGCGGTCTTCACCGATCGCCACCGTCCGCCGCCAACTCGGTCGGCGTCGATGCTGCAGGTCAGCGCCGGCACCTACACACGCTGGAGCACACGCGTGCAGCCCCCGCCCCCCAAGGATCAACACCCCTCCTGGTGGTGCCGCTCAGCAATGCACCGGTGCGAGCGCGAGTCAGCGCGCTGCGCCACCACACGCCGTCGAGGGTATCCCAAAAAACTACCAAAACGAAACGAAAACATCAAAATGAATAACGAAAATTTTACACCCATTTTCTTTGTTGTATTGTTTTTGTTTTCTTTTGGTTTTCTCCTGGCAACGTTTTGTTCGTTTTTTCGCAACACAAACGGGGCAGGGAACGAATCTCAAAAGAGAGAATGGCTTCCGCCCCAAGCGCAAGCGAGAGGATGGAGGAGGACAGGGACGAGACCTTTCCGCCCGAAGTCATGCTACGCATCTTCTCTTGCCTGAGCGGCAAGGACCTACTCACCCGAGTCGGTGCGCACCACCGCCACCCCCCATATCCCCAGCAGCAGCAGCAGCGCTTCTACTTGCCTCCCCCTACACACACGCAACACCCACCCCAGGCCTTCGGCGCCTCTTCTCTTCTTCTTCTTCTTCTGTTCTTCTTCTTATCTGTGCCTCATGAAATTGTCGGGGGGCTGCAGCCTTGACCTGCAAGCACTGGCACGGCCTGACCCAGGACGAACACCTCTGGTACCGCTCTCCGCAAGATCCCGCTCGCTGGGCAAAGGTGGTGCAGGCCTGTTGGCTGGCCGGGGCCAACAATCAATCGCGTGTGCGTGCGTGTGCGTGGTGGTGGTTGCAGGCGAAGTCTGTGCATGAGGGATGTGGAGGGCATCACGCTGCTCAGCCTTCTTCAGCCGGACCCGCACAAGAAGGAGAAGGACTACACGCCGACCGACCTCGTGCTCCTCCGCTCTCGCGACGCTTTTCTCGAGGCCAAGCCCCAGGAGTGGTACCACACCACCACCCTCCCTATCCCCTCCCCGCACGCGGCCGCTAACGCGAGCCTCATATGCGTGTGTGTGGGGTGCGCGCGCAGCTCTTGGCTGTGGCTGTGGCGCGCCCAGAACGTACGTTGGAGGGCGTCTCATGCCCTAAGCCCATCCATTCATCTCACCGTGTTTTGTCGTGTGTCGTGTGTGTGTGTGTCGTGTGTCGTGTGTGTCGTGTGTGTCGTGTGTGCGTCGTGTGTGTGGCCACAACTGCCCTGGCGTGCAGGTGAGGCCGAAGCCGGGCGTGCCTTTCCGGGGCATTGGCTTTGAGGCGAAAGGAAAGGCCAGCGACAGCAACTCATCTGACGGCCACCTGCCGGCTTGGCAGTATTGCGGCGAATGGAAGGGTACCTTTACAGCAGCAGCACCTGTCGCTCGACGCAATCCCTCGCCCCCTCCCCTCTCTGGTTTTTACACTGACCCGTGGGCTTCTTCTTCTCCTTCTTCTTCAGATGGCAAGAGGCACGGCTATGTATGAGCTTCCTTCTTCCTCCCGTCGCACCACGCGTGGATGGACCTCTTTTTTGTTTTTTTGTTTTTTTCCAGCGGCTTTGCTGACGTCAGGCAATCTCATCTCCGTTCCCCGCTCCCCCCGCCGTCGTTCATCGTTGTTGTTCCGGTACGGGCGGACCGCACAGGGCAAGTGCATCTGGTACGACGAACCGGCGACGCCCCGTTCAGCACCTGATGCGCTGCTTGCTTCGGCGGATGACGCGTCTGTCTGCTGCCCATCGCTCACACGACACACACACACACAAACACGCATACACGACACACGCACACACCCTCCGCACATGCTGTGTGTGCGTCCCGGTTTGCCTCTCCCAGGCCAAACGGGACCTGGTACCACGGCCGCTGGGAAAACGACACGCGGAAGGGGCAGGGCAAGCTCGTGTGGCGAGGCGGCGGCTACTACGTCGGCGAGTGGCATGAC
>CDFB01032783.1:0-16976 GCA_000826425.1 Acanthamoeba lugdunensis | reverse complement strand
AGTGCAGAGATCTCGTACCATACTGCTTTCCCCAATCGCCCAGGTAGTTGATTCCCACGACGTTGTAGCCCAGGGCTTTGTAGAGATTACGCAAGAAATTACCGATCATGGTCGACCTCAAGTGGCCGAAGTGGAACGGCTTGGCGATGTTGGGCGAGCTAAACGCGGAGGAAGGAGCGTGAGGTCCGCATCACTGCAACACAAGACACACAATGCTTGCCCTTACCTGTACTCAACAACGATCGTCCTGCCGTTGCCATCTGCCGAATTGCCCCATTGGTCATTCGATCCGTACACGATCTTCAAAACCTCCTCGGCAAGCGGAATCTTATCCACAACGTAGTTGATGTAGGGACCGTCGGCCTTGGCGCTCGTCAGCAGGGGCGTGGCAGTGAACTGGAGGATGAAAAAAATGAATAGATGTTAAAATGAGAATGATAGATGCAAAATCAACAGCCAGTACCTTGTCCGCCCACTCCACGGCCACGTCCTGCGGCTTGCCCTTGAGCTTGGTGAACCGGTTGAGCTTGGCCACGCACAGGGAGAAATCAGCCACTCCCTCCTTCTTGGGAATCTCAACGGCCGAGAGCGCCTGCTCGGGCTTCATGTCCGTAAGGCTGGCCACTTGCTCAGCGATGGCCCACTTGAACTGTGAGACACAAAATCGTGAGCAATTCGTTCTCCGATTTTATGATCGTAAAAGAAGGTCATGTGCGAACCTTGTAGAAAGGATCTGCGGTGTGTTGGGGAGCTTCCATTATGTGTTGCAGCGACTGCGTCGTTCGGAATGAAGATGAATGAGATTGCCGCCAAAGAACGAAAAATAAAAACAAAGACGTGCCGAGAAAAAGTCCGGAACACAAAACACGAATTGATCAAATAAAATAAAATAAAATACGAGACATAATAAATAAATAAAAGGGACGGAAGTGGCACCCGTGTGGAGGCATCGGAGGCGGTGTGGACGGTGCAGCGCATGTGTGCCAAACGCTGTGGCGTTTGTTGGCGCGTAATCGTTGTGCTTGCGATGAAGAAGATGCTCTGTCTGCCTGCGGCCACGCCGAGAGGTCTTGCCGCCGGCAGCGTGATCAGGGCACTGTGCCCACGAGCCGGCGAGGTCAGGGCGCCAGGCCACCGAGAGCCAGTCACCACACCGCGCCACCTCCGCATCTTTGCCTTTCTTTTCTTTTTGTTTTGAAACAAAGAAAATAACCCGCCTTTCTGCCGGCATGGAACGGAAGAACAGGCGGGAGGTGAGGCAGTCGGTGCAGTAAAGAGCCAATCTATTTGTCGCCATCGTGCTGGGTGCGTGCAAGAATAGCAGACAACGACTCCTTGTGAAGAGGCAGATTGTTGAGGCGACACATCTGCTCCACGAACTCGAGAACCGCATCGACCCCCATTCCGGCGTTCAGCATCGCGTGCACTATTGTTTATCGACATGAGTCAGCCACCCATCCGGTCACAGGTCCGCTTTCTGTGAGTACGTACCGAAACTGGCCAGCAGACCGATCACTTCCCGCGAATCGTCAAGCAAGGCTGGTTGGGCGGCGGACGCGGTCTTGCCCAAGAGCCTTCGTGGAGACATGAGCGATGGGCTGCGACCAGAAAAAAAAAAGAGATGAGAATTAGGGCGTGTGCTGTGGTGGGCGGCCGCGGCCGGCATACCTGGGTTCAACCGGCGCCAAGACCTTCTGCACCTTCGCTCTTTCCTTGCACACCAGCTCTGAGATACCGACCGGGCGGGTTGGTTGTGAGTCCGCCGATCCTCAGAAAAAACGGCGGCGAACAAACGGGCCCGGTTGGAGTATGTACCAGTGAACATGTACTTCCAAAAGCTGTTGTTCTTCCAGATGGGCGCGTCCTCCACTCGCTGTCGCAGATAGAGCACGTCCTTCTTGGATCCACTCCAGCTGCAGTTGGGGAGGTTAGCGGGGCGGGCCGCCGGTGGGGAGTAGAGGCGGACGGACCTTTGCGAGGAGGCGAGCGGCGATGAGGAAGCGGTGGCTGGCGCGGGGGCGAAGTAGAAGGTGGAGGCCATGTGCATGAGCGCCCTAGCTGAACTAAAGTCTCTGGCGGCGTTGCATTCCTCCAGGCCCACTCTCACCAGCTTGCACAGCGTGCCGAACGTAACCTCGCCCAAGCGCATCCTCTTTAAGGTGTATTCGCGAGTGTGCGTCGCGGCGGTAAGGCAAATCATGCAGCACAAGAGGAAGTCGAGCGGCAGCATGCGCTTACCTGGGCCCGCTGCTGGTTGAGCACGCGACAAAACACCGAGCGTCCCATGTCCCGCCGGAGCAACGACGCCGTGAGTTCCACTCCCGCCTACACGCAGCCCACGCGGGCCGTCAGTCAATCTAGCTTCATCTTGTCTAAACCAAGAACAGAGGCAGGCGCACCTTGTCCTCTCGGATCACCGGGGCGGGCTTGCCCTCGAGTCGTGCGCGCTCCGCGCGCTCGTCTTGGGCAAAGAGCTCGGCCAGGAACTGCTCCATGGCTGTCTTGTCCTGGAGCGAGATGAGCTGTTCCTTCTCGCTGGCTGCAGCGCTCCCAGTTGAGCGGTCAGACTGGCTGCGGCCACGCCGACCTACTGATCCACCGCTGTGGCTCTGCTGTTCATCTTCGCACGAGCTACCCTCACTCCCGCTCGTGCGCTCACTCGTCGAGCCGGGGCGCTTTTGCCACGAGAGGGAGCGACTTCGCAGTGGGAACTCTCGGTCTCGGGCCTCCTTCATCTCCACCCGGAGCTCCTTCAGCCTGGCCTTCCAGAAGCCGTGCAAGTTCTTCCGCCCTCGCGCCAGGTCCAACGCCTTGCGATAATAGAGCTCGCTGTGCGGGCAAGTGGCAGAACCAAACGTGTGAAACAATCGGTCTGCGGGCAAAAGGAGTAAGGTGTAGATGGCCGCACCTTCCGCTTAGATCCTTCTTCGCCTTCTGCAGGAACATGGCGTAGTAGCCCACCAGATTGACGTTCGCCTTATCAAGCTCCAACGCCTGTCACCGATCTCGGTGTCACCATCCAAGTGCTGCGTTGTGCGGTGCGCGCGAGGGGAGGTAAGTACCTGCTTGAAGAGCCTCTCGGCCTCCTTGTAGTTGCGCAACATGCGATGTTGGAAAATAGCGTAGGCCCCCACGACGTCAGCGTTGCGTCGGTCGACGAAGTAGGCGCGCTTGTAGAACCGATGCGCCTTGTCCAAGTCGCGCTGGCGCCGTTCGAGAAAGTGGGCGTAGGTGGCCAGCACCTCGGGGTTGAACGGGCTGGCCTTCAGGGCCAGCTGGAAGTACTGGTCGGCCTGTCGGTCGTCCTTTCGCACGTTTGACAGGAAGCGCGCGTAGCCATACAGCGCGAAGGGATGGCGCGGGTATGCCTTGATGATGCGGCGATAGGTCTCCTCCTGCCTCTCCACCGCCGCACGGCCCGCGGCACTGTCGCGGGGCGGCTTCATCTGCTTGCTGCTCTCCTTGGACAGTCGCAAGAGCGCGTCGCTCGCTTCCGAGATCACTGTTACGACAGAGGTGGGTGCACATGTTAAACTAGCGTGTACGGAGTGTTGGGGGGAACGGGAACTGGCGCGTACGCCAATAAATATCTGTTTGTGGTTTCGATCCGTCGATCTGGCTCTTTCGCAACTCATATACAGAAGCCTGGACACACAACACGTTCAGGACGCCATTACGCGCGTAAGCAACACACGTAAATATCACGGCGGCTGTAAGGAAGAGGAAACGTGAGGTGAGGGGCCGAAGGTTACCAGCTTGACGGGAAATCGGGCTTCCTCCAGCTTCTCCAGGCGCAGCTGGCTCCAGAATGTGGGCGGTAGGCCGTGCGTGGGCTTGGCGTTCTCCTCTTCCATGTCGTCCTCGTCGTCGTCATCGCCTGGACCGTGCGTCAGCCAGAAGGAAAGCGGTAAGCGCTCCGCACATGTTTGAGTGGTGTAAGGCGCGCAGGGGGTACTCTGTTGAAGAGGGACTAAGAGCGGCGACGAGAGGGTCGAGGCCGGCAGGGGTCCGGGAGCAGCTAGCCGCGTGGAGCTGAACGAGCCGGCGATCAACGAACGTCGTAGCTCGTACTCCTGTTTCGATATCACCTCTATATAAAAAAACGTTAGCAGATCACGCACGCGACGAGCAAGTATCGATCGGGGAGGGGGAGGGTTACTTCGTTCGTAGAGGACGAGCAAGTTGGCCAGGTGGTGCCAGGCCAACTCTTCCGTTTCGGTCAAGTTTCGGTTTTTCTGTGGGGCCGAAGATGAGCAAACGAACACTCGAGTGGGAAATTGGCCATCGGTCACGAGCCCGGGCGTGTACCTCGCGTACGGCCTCCTCGGCCTTCTTTCGGCCTTTTCGCATGCGGGCATAGTAGGATGCATAGACCTCGTCAAGGGAGGTCCCGGCCGCCTCCTCCGTATTTACAGAATAGATCGTTGTCGTCGTCCGCTTCGAAGCAGCGCTTCGCCTCTCCCCGCTCTCCGTTGCCCCCTCTAGGCTTCCCACTTCACTCCCGTTTCGCTCCCCGCGGCTGTCTGTTGACCCGTATCGTGCCGTCATCACATTCTCGCCGCCGCCACTGGTCGGAGGATCGAGACGCGAGAGCGGAATGAAGAGTCGGCCGTCGCGTGTTGTTGGATGCTTGAAGGCGAGGAGGACCACCACCTTGTTGCCGCCACTACCGTTGTAGTCGAACACCTCCTCCTTGGAGGGAACCGCGTGACCCGTCCTCTTCCGCAGCTTACTCTTGCGTCGCCTTCTCCGCTCCGACCTCCTCTTGTCGATCAGCTCTCGCGCCTTCTTCTGGTCGTCTTCTATGTCCTCAAACCACAGCCGCCTGCTCTTCTCTTCCTCCCCTTGGCCGCCCGCTTCCTTTCCATCTGCCTGCGCTCCAACCTCTTCCTGTGTTCCAACAACCGCTTCCGCCTCCTCCTCTTGGTTGAGCGGATGCACGCCCTCTTTGTCGAGCACTTCTTCATCCTCGTTGTCGGGCTTCTCTTCTCTTTTGATGGCGTCGTCCGGATGGTCTTCCGCCGGCTTCTCTTCCTCCACTGTTGGCTCCTCCATGCCGAGAACCCGCTTGTACCCGGCCATGATCGAGTTCAGTCGTTCCTCCCGCTCCTTGGCTCGTCGCTCCACGCCTTGCTTGATCCGGTTCTCGTAATCACTGGCATCTGTGGTTAGTAGTCGTTGTCTTCATCCAGCGCGCGCTGCGTGGAATGCACGTACATCATTGCGAGTCGCTGCTGTTCGGGAAACAGTACCTCAGCGTCCACCTGCATTTCCATGCAACGTTAGATGTCATGCTGCAAGCTGGAGGACAGGCTGCTGTCGCACCTGTTCAAGCGAACTATAGATCTTCTCCAGGTTCTGGGCAAACGCTTTGGGCTGCGGCGAGGTGAGCGAGAAACCGTGTTCGTCCTCGCCATCTGATGTTTTTATGCAAAGTCATCATCTACCCGCGATTTCTGTTGCACCGCGGGTGTAAGAATATAAAGAGGCGTTACCGTTGCTGTGGGCACGCCGCATGTCAAGGAGCCGCAGCTCGTCTTCATCCAGCTCGTCATCCTTGGATGTCAGGGCCTGCCAAAAGAAGCACATGAAAATGGTGAGCGAGTGATTCCGTCCCACCCCGCAGCGGTTGGGTAGCGAGAGAGGGTACCGTACCGCGAGGATTTGTTGGTTGAGCTGATCCCGTTCGGGGTCGGGCGAGGGCGAGAGACTGAGACCGGGCGTGGGCGACAGCAGCGGCGAGACGAAGGCCGATCCGGCGACCTCACTGTCCTCGGCGTCGTCGCCGTCCAGCGTGAGGGCCACAGACGAGTGCGATGCGTTGAGCGACGATGACGAATGCGTGAGCGAGTACGGGGACGAGGGCGTCGAGTGGGTGTCGCTGCGTCGCAGCCTCTCGTACTCTATTCGTTCGCGTATCTTCTGGTCGACCTGTCCCTCCAAGTCGATTTCCTTCGTCGTCGGCGTAGTTGAGTCGCCGGCGACAAACAGCCTTCGTCGCATTTCGAGTGATTCCTCCTCCTTCTGAACATTGACACCCTTTTCTTCCTCCTCCTCCACCTCTTCCTCAGTTTCGTTTTCGTCGCCCTCTACTCGCTGGTACGACATCTCCTTCTCCGCGTCATTCTCCACCGCCTCTGGCGCACTGTGCTCTTTTGACTCGATGGCACTCGCCGACTCGGCGATTGTCCGCGAGAGGTCCGTAAGGTGTGCTTTGTCCGCAATTCGCTTCTGGCGCTCTCTCGCCTCGTCCTCGCCTTCTGAGCTGACATCGCTTTCGCTTTCGCTCTCCTCGTCCTGCCTGCCACTGCGCGTGCGGGTCAGCACGCACACCACGAACGCGTGACCCTTCTCGTATCCGGCCCTGAGCTCCGCCATCTCCGCCGCCGTGACCTCGACGTGCCGCCGCGGGAAGGGTCCATCCTCGGCGGTCATCTCGCCCTCGGTGCTGCGCCGCTCACTCCCGCTGCTGCCCTGCTCGTCGGCCGAGTCTACGTCGGTGCCGTGTGCGGTGAGGTCGTCCTCTACGCTCGTGTGCTCGGCGCGTGCCTGGGACGGCGATGACCCGGCTGGTGATGTCTTGGTCGTGTGTGCGCCGACGACCTCCACCAGGTCCTCGAGCTCTCGGAAGCTGTTGGCGACGAGGACACTGCCACCGGCGAGCTGGCTCCGCTGACGCCACACTCGTCGCCGTTGCGACCCGGTGCTGGTCGAGTGCAGCAATCCGCTGCTGCTTGCCTTGCCCGGGAGGATGTTGTTGGCACGATGTGTCACCAGGATGACCGGCCCACCCTCGCCGCCGCTCCGAGCGTGCACCTCTTCGACGCCCCTTTCGTCTTCTTCGTTCTCCCCACTCTGCGCCGTGGTCTCCCTCGCTTCCGCACTCCTTGGCTCGCCTGCCATCCAAGTTCATACCATCAATAAGAGATTCTTCATGAAGAAAAAGAGTAGTGTGGATGGAGGTGGGTACCGCTGGGTGGCGCAGCTGGAGCAGTGGCGTCAGGGATGGGCGCCTCCCCAATGCGAAACATTTGCTTGCAAACGGCGAAGAGATTGGGGTAGGTCGCGTGGAGATCGAGCAGCTGCACTCCCGCACCGCCACGCGACGTAGCGGATGATGGGGCACCGGGAGAGCCGAGCGCGGAGGGAGACGCTGGCTCTGTAGAATGAGAGCGAGGGGAAGAGGCTGCTAATGCCTCCTTCTGGCAGCAAGGCGGCAGAGGCAGTTCGTTGGGGACTGGAAGAATCAGGATCGATCGACCTCTGCCGCTAAGTGCTGTATCGCGTGCAGGCCTGACATCTTCGGTGTCGGCAGAGGGAGAGGAGGTGTGGAGAAGGAATGAAGCCTTGATCGCTGTAAATTGGAATCTGGGGTCCTCTGTTCGGGCGATAAAGAAGGAGGCATTGCCTCGATCGAGATGGAGCTGAGGATCGAGGAACACGCTCATGTGTGCGAACCGAACTCGCAATTGCGCGGCCAAAATGAAAAGAAATTAAAGCGAGGAGATGATTATCAAGGCACAAGCAGACCGCGTTGCGTCCCTCATGCGCCCACCGTCTTCTTGCGCAGCCTCCCTTTGTCGCCCTTGAGGTGTATGAGATGTTGATGTCCGCTCTGCAATAATAAATCCAATAAATAAAGTATGTAAACCATTTTATGAAATGGTAAATAAATACGGGCGATACAAGAGGAGACAAGGCGGTGGGCTGCTTCAAGCAAGCCACGTGAGGAAGAGATCGGATATCTTCTTCTCCAAGCACTGGTCGAGCTCGCGCTGGTCGTTGAGGGGACACATCTCCCACGATCCGTCGTTGTTCGGGTAGACGATCCTGAAGCCGACGGCAGGGCCGATGTCGAACTTCTTGCGGATCTGATCCTGGAGGGCGGGCAAGGTGACGTTGTCGCTCGTCAACTTGATCACCCTCTTCTCGCTCTCCGGCGCAGGACTGTTGCACACAAATCGAACCTGGAGAGAGCACCACATCCCAAAGACTCGATCAGTCCGCGCGGCAACATTAGGCGGTGGTGGTGTGTCGCGTGGCGCGTACACTGTCATCTTGAGGCGGAGGCGTGGGCAAAGGTTTGGCTTCGAGCTTGTGCTTCCAGTCGTCGAATGACAGCACCTGTGCGGGTTGAACGGAGAATTCTCTCAGCTGATGGCTGTCGGCCTGATTGGCCAGAAGGGGAGTGGGAATACCGCAAAGTCCTCCGGCAGCGTGGGCTCGGCGGGCATCGGCACGTCGGGGTTGACTGGTTTGACCTGCATGGCCAGCGTTTTGGCTGCACAGGCGTTAACATTGACACGCGGTTAGCAGATGGGCGGAGAGAGTAGAGAGGGAGACGTACCAATTTCCTTCTGCACGAACTTCTTGTACCGCACGTCAAGGAAGGAAGCAATGACCTCCTCGAGCTCCTTCTTCATTTCCGCCTTCTTCGCCGCCGACGGCGCAGCGAAGAATACTCGCTTCTGTCCGATCTGTGTGAGCTCGAACGAGTCCTCCGCAATGTCCGAATCTGTACGTCCCACATTAATAACAAGCTTCAATAAAACACAACAGCAGCAACAGTACCTTTGTAGAGGGCCTGGGTGAGGGGCACTTGAGCCCTGAGGTCGTACGACGAAGACGTGGGCTTGGTGAAGAGGAAAAGGTCGGAGAAGAGGAAGTAGTGGCCCTGGGTCTTCAGCAGCAGCTTCTTGCCCAGCACTTCCTTGGGTGCCACCCGGGTGAGCTCGCCCTCGCTGATCAGCCTCCGATTGGGCGAATTCAGGAGATGCATGTCCTGCGTATGTGCGTGTGTTAGGCTGGCGTGTCACGTCAATGTTTGTCGTGTATGTGAATGACTCACCCCTTTGAGGTTGATCTTGTGTGAAAGTTCGTAGAGGCGCATCTTCTTGTCCAGATCGCTCTTCTTCTCGTTGATCGTGCCCACTGTTGTTAGATACAAACATACGAGGTGGCAACAGTGTTAGCACTGGATTCGGTAGGAAGGTGCGAACAACCGGGAAGTGAAACCTGTAGTCGTCATTCGCTGGAGGGCGGTCGTGAGGTTCGTATAGTCGGGCTGATCTTGCGGCGTTTGTTTTAACAGTTCCTTCACACACGACATGGACACAGCCGAATACGTCAGGTGGAGCAGATAACTCCTAACTGCCCAGGGGCGAAGGATGATATGTACCCGCAGCAGGAGCGGGTATTTGCAGATGCGTTGAATGGGCTTGATCAAGAAGCTCGCCAGGTCCAGACTGCGACATTCAGGCTTACGGCTGCATTGCTGTTTTGCCCCGAGGGCGAATCAGCACTGTGCCGAGTCAAAACAAAGAAAAAAGTAGAAGAGCACGTACGTAGAGGAATTGTTCGATCTTGGGGTTGGCTTTGAGTGCGGCCAGGGTCTGCATGGAAAGATCCTGATTGCCGCAGTAGACCATGTACAACTTCAAGTAGTCCACCTAGAGCCCAAGTGGCAACCGATTAGCGACTCAATGCGTGGTGCGAGGGCGTCTGCGAGCAAGGACGCACCACGGTCAAGAAGGCTTTGCCAACTGAAGCTGTTTTCAAGACTGGCAGAAAGATGCCCTTATTGATCTGTAGGCAGCAAGGGCGTTTAGATAGGCGGCTCGAGCGGTTGGGAGCTCGGAAAGAGGCAGCACCTTATAAATCATTTCCACGTTGGAGAAGACGTTGTTGATCTGATCCTTGGTTCCGATGCTTTGATCTCTCATTGCCACCAAGTACACCTAAAGCCGCCATCAGAACCAAAGAAATGATAGAAAGGGCGTTAGATCGGAGTGAACTGGCACATTGCAGATATGTTGAGATCCGTACGTTGATGATGACTTCGAGATCGCGGATGTAGTCCTCCTCGGTATCGATGATTTCCTTGATCACACGGTCACGAATGGCTGGATCGCACGTGGTTTCGCCTACACACACAAGGAAGTGAACCAGACGTGAAGTGAGATAAAACGCGTCTGATCGAACACAACAAGAAAGAGAGCTTCAGTCCCTCGTACCCGATGGAGGTCTAGGCGGCGACGCGCCCGAGAGCTCTGGCCGGTTGGTCGACGTCGGCACGGGTGGGCCTGATGGGGAGAGTTAGACTGGGCCATGGCAAGTGCGACGGCGAGTACGCTGTACCGGGATTAAAAATTCCGCCTGAGGGGGGAGCGGGGGTTCCCATCGGTGGCATCGCAGTCAGCTGCGTCTTGGCCGAAGCGGCGGGCGGTGGCGGTGGCAGCTTCTTCAGCCCTCCCGTCCTGGGTGTCACTGGCGGCTGCCCACTGGGGCTAGTCGCCGCCGGCGTAGGCATTGGAGTGGTCGTGGAATGCGAGGAATTGTGAGGAGACAGGGGAGCGACGAATGAGGTGGACGCCGTTCCGGGCAAGACAGGGACGGGATGGGAGGGAGCTGAGGGCGAGCGAGTGATGGGCGCAGGAGAAGTGGATGGGAGTGTGGGGAGAGAACTGCTGGTCGGGGTGGCGCCTGCCCGCGGCGGTGGGAGAGAAGGTGAAGAAAGGGAGGATGTCATCGGCGGTGGTGGCGTCGGTCGCGCCGGCGCCGCACGGGTTGATCCCCAGGGTTGCCTGCATCATCATGACAGTGAGTGAATACCTGTGCGCGTGTGTCGTGTGTGTGCGTGTGTGCGACCTTGGGGAAGTCTCGGCTGGCTGGCTGGCGGCCGTGTTATGAGGTCGCACAGGCAGCGGTGGAGCATCAGAAGGCGGTGGCAACCCTGCAGAGCCGCTGTTGTGTGTAGGGGCCGAGTGGGCCAGAGCAGGGGTGCGTTGAGGCAGCGCCGGGGCACGATCGGCGGTGACAGTGTTCCGTCGTCGCATGTCGTCGCGTTCCTCCTGTTCCGCCTGAAGGCGGGCCTTCTCATGAGCTTCGGCCTTGGCCTTGGCCAGCGCCAGAAACTCGAGTCCGCCATCGCTCGATTGTTTGGGCTGGTGCCCGGCGCTTGTGGAATTGGTCCGATAAGAGGCCACGCCCGAACCCGGCACTATCGTGGCTCGCCTGCAAGCACCCAACAACCACGTCAGTAGACCACACTACACGCGACACATCACCGGCACGCGCATACGCACCGTTGCGAGAAGGAACCCGAGGGGGAAGAGTTCGAGTCGGGTCGGGTGAAGCTCGGGCTCCCTGATGACGTCTGCGGTGGAGCCTTTCTCAGAGTCGATGTGTAAGCCGGTGAGCCCGAGGGAGACCCGGAATCGCTGGAGGAGCGGAGCAGTCCTGTAGGATTGAACTTGGGGGTATCGTGGGGGGTGAAGGGCGATGAACCGCCTGTGCGCTTCGACAGTGTCAGGCCCGTCGGCGATGAGGTGGCCGAAGGGGGCTTGGCAGGTCCAGTGCCGGCACTGACCGTCACCGACGCCTTCCTCAGACCGTTTGCAGGACCTGCCAGTCGTACATAGGGTTATGAGAAGAAACGGAGGTGTGCGTGTCTGGGGGGAAGTGACGTACTGATAATAGGCGAAGAGGGTGCAGAGGAGGCGGGCGACGCTGGCAAAGTCTTACCGCAGCTGACGCAGAACTTGGCAGGACGGTCCGTAGGCACCGGTTTCCCACAAAACGCACAGAACTTGGGCATCCCTGCACAGAGGCGAGAGGATTGGATTAGAGCTAACATCTCCGACCAGACCACAAATTCGCTTTGAAAATCCAAAGTGGTGATCTCGATTTCAAGTACACATCGAGCAAGTGGAAGAGGGCGAACCAACGGGGGCCGACATCACTCTAAACCACAAGGGCTTGGCTTCGTTTTCGTTCTTCTCAACAAAAATGAAGAGCACGCAGCTGTGGTTGTCTTTGTACGAAACGCAATTTTCGTAAACTAGTTATTGTGGCTGGTATGCGAGTAATTTGGACAAGGAATTTGGCGGGAAGGTTTGGCGCCAAAACTCTCGGCCAGCAATCAGGTTCTTGGGCTGCCGATCAGCATCATTTTGTAGGTGCCAAAGATGGAGAGCAACAGAACGAGGCGTGAACGCAAGAATCCGAGACAGGATGTCTTGCAGAATCTCAAAAAATGCAGAGAGGATGGTGGAAGAAGCAAGACATTCGAGGTAATCAGCAATCAATTGTGCAATCTTTGTTTATGGCATACACTGATCTGACTTCCATTCCGACAGATGAAGGACAATGAGATATACAAAGAAGTCGATGAAGACGAGCACGAGAAGTTAAAGAAAGAGGAACAGGACTGGCTTGAAGATGACGGTACGGGCGGGTATGCCGACGAAGAGGACGAAGAAGAGGAGGAGGAGGAGAGCAACAAGAAAGCGAGAGGAAAGCAGCCGAGTACGTACCGCCAGCATTGACGAAATGACCTCAAATTACGATGTTTTGTTGATCGATTCACTTTCAATTTCGTAGAGAAGAGAGGCGCCCTTTCGCGGGCGCCTGTAAAGAAGCCGGCGCCGGCGCCTCCCTCCTCGGGTAATATCGCACAGATGCTGCGAATGGGTCCGTCCACGACAAACGCGGCCAAGGGCGCCACCCTCAAGAAGCAGCTGGCCTCCGCAACGGCTGCGTCCGACGACTTCCTGCTCAATCAGCTGCAAGATTTGGCGTCGGATCCGTTTGCGGTGTCGTTGGATGACGCTCCGTCATCGGCACTGCTCCGCAAGAGGAAGAGAGACCGGGAGGAGAGCGCCAGTACCGAGCAGAACGAAGACAAGGAACAGGAGCCCATGCCCGCGTTGAAGGCTAAGGACACGCCTAAGCCCTCCAATGCCACGGTACCAACTCCTGCCACCTTTCGTGTTGGGCTCGCGCTTGTAGCGCTTATGATCGCATGTGCATGTCGCAGTCTGTGAGTGGCGATAGCGTCAAGGGCACGTCGATCGAGGAAGCGCAGACGGTGCCACCCTCTGAGGACGACGAGTTCTGGTTTGCTGTGGCCGAGCAACAGGAGAAGAATCAGCCTACCGACGATCACATGGACACCGACACCTCACGGCCCAACTTCACCGTCGACTCAAAGAAGAAGTTTGATAAGGCCGCAGTACGAGAGGCCGACACCATGATGTGGTTTGGTGGCGACCGCGAGGAGGAGCAGCCTGACGCGGTACTTACCGCCCTGTTCTACGACACATTGCATGCGCTAAGCTCAGCCTTCCTCATGCAGCAACAAGCCAGCATGAGTGTGGCGATGGACACCGACCTCCCACTCGAGAAGGACGGAAGCCTTTTGTTCTACTGGCTCGATGCCGCCGAAGAGAAGCAGGTCAATCCGGGCGTGGTGTTCATGTTCGGCAAGGTACGTGAGCAGTAGCATGTTTGAGTCTCCGTCTCTGACAAAGCACGAAAAGCAGTTCGTTTTGTAGCAGCAAGCTCACTGTTCCCTTTCTCATCTTTAGGTCTGCGTGAACAAGACGACCAACCAATTCGCCAGCTGCTGCATCACTGCACGCAACGTACCTCGCTCGCTCTTTGTCGTTCCCAGGCAGAAGATGCTCGATGGTACGCGTCACTCGCCTCCGCTTTCCAAATGGCTCCAATCGCTCACTTTCGGCGGCCGTGCGACTGTTGCTGCCTTGCACTCCAGATGAAGGACAGGAAACGGACACGCCGGTGACGATGCAGGACGTTAGAGCGGAGATCGGCTCGCTCAGGAAGGAGCACAACATGGGACAGCTCCGCATGAAGTCCGTGCGGAGGAAGTACCCCTTCGACAAGGAGGGCGTGCCGAGGGGCGAGTCCGACTTCCTCAAGGTCATCTGTTCTTCGTCGGTTCACCTGCCCGCTAACTTGTCTGGTATGGTTGCTCTCACCCTTCACGCTGGCTTTGGCGGGGGAGTGAGTAATCTCAACGGTTATGATGGATCGGTTCGTACAACAGGCCAGAGCTTCAGTCACATCTTTGGCGCCACCACATCGGCCACGGAGAGCCTTCTCATCAAGCGTCGTCTCATGGGTCCCGGTTGGCTCAAGATCACCAACGTCGCGGAGGACAACGCCAAGGTGAGTATTGCAGCCACTGATGTTGGGATGAGTGAGATCTACCTGCAGCTAAGACGTTGCGTTCAACAGATCACGTGGTGCAAGTTCGAGGGACATGTCGATAACATCACCGATATCAATGTCCTCACGCCCGACCAGTGCCCTGGCGGGCGCTTGCCGCGTGAACCCGCGCTTGTGGTGATGGCCCTCCACATCAAGTCTCATCTCAACACCAACGCCGGCAAGAACGAAATCGTGATCGCCAGCGGCGTCGTGCACACCCAAGGTAAAGGGTGCCCTTCCCTCTGGTCCGGCACTTACCGCTGACTCGCAACACCTTTGCGTTCCCAGTGTCTTCGGAAGGAAGCACGCCCAACCCTGAGTCTCAGTACCAGTGCTTTGCCATGATCCGCTCGCTCACCGGCCACAACTTCCCCGACAACTTCCGCAACGCGATCCAAGCCAAGCAGCGCGGCAAGAAGCAACAGTACATCATTGCCCCTTCCGAGCGCAACCTGCTGGGCGGACTGATGGGTACGTAATGCGTGCATGCATGCGTGGGTCCCGGACACCGCGTCTACAACTCTCACACACACACACACCCCTCTTTTTTCCCACTCGCAGGCAAGATTGCTGAGTATGACCCGGATGTGATCGTCGGTCACAACTTCCTGGGGTGGGACCTCGATATTCTGCTGCATCGCATGCAGGCCTGCAACGTCCCCTGTGCGGAATGGTCCAAGCTCGGTCGCCTGCGGCGATCACGGTGCGTTTTCCCTTTTCCCGTTCGCTCGCGCATCATGCGCACTTGTTGGCCGAGAATATTATTCTCAATGGCGTGGTGGGTGCGATCGAGTGCAGGTTCCCCAGGATGAACCAGGGCGTGGGCGGGACGGGAGACACCACCTGGCAGGAGAAGGCCGTGATGGCGGGTCGTCTGGTGTGCGACACCTACCACTCGGCCAAGGAGTTTGTCCGCCACAAGAACTACAGGCTGGGCGAGCTGGCCAAGGTCCAGCTGGGCAAGGACCGGCCCGACCTGCCCATGGACGAGGACAACAACGTCGCCCCCTACTTCAGCAAGACTGGTATCTCCCAGCACCTTAGTCTCTTCTTGTGCTCGCTGTTGCGCTCGTCTCACTCAAGCACGTGACAGACATGTTGCTCACGCTGATCAACCACTGCGGCAACGACGCCTATCTGGCCATCAGCCTGATGTTCAAGATTGAGGTGTTGCCTCTCACTAAGCACCTCACGAACGTTTGCGGCAACCTCTGGTACTAGTACTGCCCCGCTCGTGGGTTGGTTGGTGAGCTGAGCCTCATATTCCCTTCTTCCTGCCCAGGTCGCGCTCTCTGATGGGCGCCCGTGCCGAGCGAATCGAGTACCTGCTGCTCCACCGCTTCCACGACCAGCCCAAGCCCCACTTCATTTGCCCCGACAGGGCGTCCCAAGAAGACGGTAAGCGTTGGCGAGTCCCGTGTGGTCAAGTCGCAATTGACTTCACCGCCACGTAGCTTACTCGTCTCTCACATGACAGGCAAGTTCAACAAGGGCAAGCGGAAGCCGGCATACGAGGGCGGTCTCGTGCTGGAGCCCAAGAAGGGCTTCTACGATACCTACATCCTGCTGCTCGATTTCAACAGTTTGTACCCGAGCATCATCCAGGAGTACAACATCTGCTTCACCACCGTCGACAGAGAGGTACGCCAAGCTTGCTCCAACCCCTCTCCCCCATCTGGCCCACTTCGAGCCCACTACTAAACGACGACGCGCGACGCGAACACAGAGAGACCCCAACAAGGAGAAGACAGGCCGAGATTGGCTCCCGGCCAATCCCCCTGATGCGTCCCGCGCGCGAGGTCTTTTGCCGCAGGTTGTCTACGAGCTGGTAAACCGCCGCGGTGCGGTGAAGAAGCAGCTGAAGGCGGAGCGGGACGGCAGCGAGCGCTTCCAGCAGCTCAACGTCAAGCAGCTGGCCCTCAAGCTCGTCGCCAACTCCATGTACGGCTGTCTCGGTTTCTCCCACTCCCGATTCTTCGCCATGGCCCTGGCCGAGCTCATCACCCTCAAGGTTTGCTCTCCCCCCACCCATTCGCCCAACCCCTATTCCGTTTGTAGCTATGCGGTAGCGATTCTGATGGCGTTGCGTTGCATTGCTTACCCGCGGTGCATTGGGCTTGTGGGTGTGGCACGCACAGGGAAGAGAGGCGCTCAAGTCCACCAAGGAGCAGGCCGAGGGCCAGTTGAACCTCGACGTCATCTACGGTGACACGGATTCGATCATGGTCAACACACGCATACCGTCCGTGCCTGCACCCGATGCCGACCCGGCCCTGCGCGATTCGGCCAGCGGTACGCGCTCACCGTGTGCTTGCGTGCGTGCGTCGAACTTGCACCGGTGGGTCCATGCCTCAACGCTTGCCTTTGTGCGTGCTGCAGTGCTGAGCCAGGTGCGCAAGATGGGTAACGACCTGAAGAAGGTGATCAACCAGCGCTACTCGCACGTAGAAATCGATATCGACGGTATCTTCAAGATGATCCTCCTGCTGGCCAAGAAGAAGGTATGCATCAATGCAGCTTGAACGATGCATTGGCTTGTTTGTCCCTGATTGGCTGACCGTAGGGCGGGGGTCGTGTGGTGGCGTAGTATGCGGCGTTGACCATCGGCAACGATATCAACGACGTCAAGAAGGAGATGAAGGGTCTCGATCTGGTGCGACGAGATTGGTGCGATCTGTCCAAGGAAATGGGCCAGCGCGTGCTCGACGAGATCATGTCGGGCAAGCCCCGCCAGGACGTCGTCTCGGGCATCCACAACTACCTCACCCACATGGGCAGCTTGATCAAGTCCGGCCGGATCTCGCTGGAGAAGTTTGTGATCACCAAGTGCCTTTCGAAGGACCCCGACGCCTACCCCGACAAGAAGGGCCTGCCTCACGTGCAGGTGGCCCTCAAGCTTCGCCAGCAGAACCGCAAGGTGTCCGTGGGCGAGTACATCCGCTACGTCATCTGCAAGGTGCGCA